>JAUZNJ010025468.1:0-16753 GCA_034780135.1 Jordanella pulchra | reverse complement strand
CTCAGCAGCAGTCCAGCTCTTTTTTTCCTTAGCCCAGGTGAGACGCTTTTCGCGCACTTCATGCTTCCTGCTGCTGAGAAGCACTGTGTTTGGTTCTAGACCGATCCAAACATGGAGAAGCAGTATGTTTGGATCTGTCCAGAACCAAACATAGAAATGCAACATTTAGTTCTGGTGTTCCACTTATCTGGAACAAACTGACAAAATACTGTGAAAGTGCTGACAGCCTGAGTTTGTTTGAGTAAAAGTTAAAGCCCATTTGTTTAGAACTTACTTACTGTTAAAGTTAAACTGTGAACTGAGGTGTTATTAGTTTAACTTTAAAATCCATCTTTTTTATTTGCTTTACTACCTGCTTTTATAATGTTTTTATCTTCACTTATTTGTTCTACCTTTCTTTTCCTTCTCTTTTTATTGTTTCATTAATGTAAAGCAATTTAAATTGTCTTTGTACTAAACTTTATTCTACAAATAAAGTTCTGTTCAGGATGAACATCATGGAAATGTTCATATCAAAAAGTTTTTATTATGCTTACTGTAGAAGAGTAAACACAATAAATGAATTCAGGAACATGGTTGATTGTAAGCTGTTGGCAAAAGTCAAGACATGTTTCAGACAAACAGCTACACCTAGAAACATGTGGTTGTTCTTCTCACAGAAGGACACTTGTTTGAGGACAACCAGGTCCATATTCTAGCCAATCACAGAAGCGAAAATCAGTAAAAACTGTTGAAAAGTTTGAAGCTTCACTGAAGCAAAACCGTAAAAGATAGCAAAAAGCTGAGTTAAACTGTAATAGTAGGAGGTTGCAGAAACGTTCTAAAAGTAAAATGCTGTTTCTAGCTGAAAGTAACCAGAAGTAGTTAAAGGGTAAAGTAGCAGAAGTTTTAGAAGAATGATGTTTTCCATTTAAAAAGTCTAAAGGGTATGAAAATAAAAAACATATAGCAGGAATGTCCTTAATGAGCTTAACTGTTTAAAAGTTCAATGGTTAAATAGCACAAAGTTTGAAGGAATTAGAGGCCAAAAAGTGTATGGAAGCAACCAGAAACAGCATCTCAGTAGTGTGAATACTTACAGCATTCACACAATGACCAATTACCAAATTTCTCATGGGAAGTTTAAAGAAGGCCTGCAGAGTTGGAGTTTTTTGAATCCCTGAATTGCAGAAGTTTAAAAATGTTTAAAAAAATACTATAGAAAATATATACAATACAATCAGGATGAATTAAAATTCCCTATTTTCCGTCTCTTTGTTTTTGTTCATTAAGATTGTATGATAATATAAATATACCTGCAGCAATCTACAACGATGAAGTGGTTCTGCAGTACTTCTTCCCTAGTATTCTACCATCTGTTGTGTCAAATATTAACATAAAGAGCTAAAATAAATTTAATCCTACCACCGCAGAACTGTTAATCACACTATATTTTTAGTTGATGTAAAGCTGCACTTTTTGTTTCGCATTATCTTTTTCCAACATTGAAAAATGTTGAAAAAGAAAAAAAGAAAAAAAAAAGCACTAATTGCGTTCAGTTTGTTTATTTACCTTCTCATTAAAACCCATTTCAATTGACACTTCTCACCTGATAAGAAAATGACAAGTAAGACTACATTAATTTTGAATAAATTTTGTGTTTTATGTTCATTGCATTAAATTACTATTAGAAGATTAATTTAACAATTGAAAAGATGGCAGATGTTTAAGATTTTCAAACTGTTTGCTTTTGAAACCCTTTTGACTGGGGAGTGCTCCTGACTTTTACAGTCAAGATTATTTTAGAAGAAATAGTTTTGCTATGTTATCAGATTATTTTATTTAAAATCATTCATCAATCAATCATCATCAATCATATATATCATTTAAAAAAATCTAAATTGTTTCAGCTAGGTTGTTTTTGCTCTTGTAATTGGACTGAAATAGAGCATTCATGTCATAATCTACAAAAAAAGGACTCATGGAGGGAGAAGAATAGAGCAGTTAAAATGCCTGAAAGTCAAAACATTAAAAAAAAGAAAACCTTTACAGTGAAGATTCATGCAAAAATCTAAAATAAAGGGCATAAATATGTTTCAAGAGAGTTAAAGCAAGACGATCCATCTATTTTCATGCATTTAATAAATGTTAATGTATATAAGTTTTACATTTGAAAAAAGCTTTTAAATGACATTATTTAAGCGTTTGGTCATCTACATGAGCTTAAAATGGTAAGAAATGTGATTTTAATGGCAAACATTGTTATATGTCTTTATACGGTGTAAGTGGCCTGTATTTTTACACTGCTCAAATCTTCTAACCACCAGCAGAATGGGGGTTCAAACCTGCAACCCACATTTTACAGGAGCAGCTCCGATCTCTTGATCCACTGTAGCTCCGGCATGTAGCCTGGTATAAATATATTTACAGTTTTGCTTGAAAGTTTCCATGCCCTTCCATTAAAGACACAAAAAATAGCTACCAGTAAAATAAATTGAAAGCAACAAAAGTAATAATAACTAAAAAATATAAAAAATGGAAATCATGACATTGATTTTGAATAAATACATACACATACATATGTATAGTAAATATAACAAGTTAACAAGCCTGAAGGAGCTCCTGAACTAAAATTTTGTCAAGCAATTACTGAAATTAACTGTTTCCTGTAATGTTCAGGAAATGTTCAGTCACACTTCTAACTTATAATTTGTCTGGAACAAAAATTCAAGGTCAAATTTTTATCTTAGTAAATGATCATTTATTCATGTTTTGTTTGTCAATACTTTTTCTATTTAGTGTTATTTGAATTACTAGTGTGAATTTCACATTTTCTTTAATGGTTTTCTTTAAGCCTTTGTAAACTTTTAAGCACAACTGTAGGTCTTGTGAGGAGACAACAGACGATTTGGTCTGGTTATGGAAATCTAATGTAAGTAACTGAAAGGAACAGAGAAGACTAATGGGAGTCAAGTTTACTAAGAGAAAAGGTCTGTAATGTTCCAATGAACACACCACCTAAAACATGCATATCGCTTTGATAAACAAGCTAGGCTAATGTGAGCATGTTGACGTCTTTTTTATGTGACTTGTTGATAAATTGGCTCATTCTACCATGAATAGCGCATGAAGAAAACCTACAGAGAAGATCGTTTAAGTGCTTTTCTTTAAATATCATAGAATTGAATAACCAGTGTTTCAGCAAGGCTCTAATGAGCCAGCCTTCTCTGAGACCTGACTGATAATAGCTAACAATAAAAGCCAACTCCTTTCAGCGTGTCTGCTGAGAATCCATGCAGAGAGGAGCGGGACTTCATTTTGATGTGCACACATGCAAAGGGAGATGTGGATCATGCCGATATTTGAAGAAAGGAAGACAGAAGAAACAGGTCTTCAGATTGTAAATGAGTAATAAGTGAGAACCAAAAAAGAAGCAGCCGATGCTGTGTTGTAAAGGTGTTGAAGACTAAAATGGTGAGTGCAGAATGTAAAAGTACCTGTCAGAAGAGGAGCCATCATCAACTAACCCAGACCCCAGCGGGTCTGTATTCATTAATTCATTTAAATGTGGTTTAAAATGGTAAACCCCACTTACTTTGTATTTCTTCATAATAAAAAGTGTGCTTAAATATGAAAACTAAAAAGCTTTATGAAAAACTACACTCCAACTAAACGGCCATCTTTGATTAGCACCAACCTCCTTATGATCCTGCACGGACACGCAGTTCAGATGACTGGGAGACGCAAAGCCCACCCAACAATGGTGCATACAAAACATGACTTTTAAAACATAAATGGTCGGATGAATCTAGAAGTTTCTTTTCATGATATTATTTCGATTAGAAAATTTCTCATAAATTTGCAGCATTCTTACAGGCGGTTTAATATTCATAGAAGATACGTAAGTCCTCCCATTGTTCAGTTGCAGTGTGTAGCAGAGGTAGATGAAAGCAGCTATTTTTCTGAGCTTCTCAGCAATGGCAAATGGAATCATGAGGGTTTAATAGTACGGCTCTGACACCACTGCCAACTTGAGGAGAACACGATCCTAATTTATCTGCCATTTTAATAAATATTTTATAATAACATTTCTAATAATTAAGAGCAGTCTAGCCTGATTCTGTTTTCTGTGTTTTATAGGACAGCATCAGGGTTCTTATTCAAATTTGGAACTCAGATTCATTCCCTGCCTTTTGGCTGACAGAGGCTTGAGAAAAACACTCAAGGTCAGAGGTCACATGCTGAGGAGTCTCATGGGTTCAGTGCCCAACGCTGCAGGACAGCGATGCTGGTTGTTGTTACGGGAGCTTGTTAGCACATTATTTTGTGAAGACCCGCTGAACGACCTTGATAAGAACGAAATATAAATTTGTTTGATGCCTCTGTCTGTGGGGAAAGCTAATGAATGACTTTGTGAGTGTGTGTGTGTGTGCTTCTTGTTTTCTAGGCAAACATAGTTTTCATTAGAAACCTTCTAATAGGAGGACATCAGGATCTCTGTTTTCCCAACGGTCTGGGGTTTTAGCACTCAGATGTATCCTCAGTGCAAAGAGCTGCAAGTACAGTATATGTGTAAGTGAGTGTCCACATTACTATCCTGACACAACACACACAGATACAGTTCCACACAAACAGACACACTCATAGTTCAACATTTTATCAGTGTCAGTCTCTTGAGACACAGCAGCAGCACTGACTCATCAAACCAGTTAAAAATTAAAGATACTAATGAGAGCTCATTGAGTCAAGTACAACTGCTCAGGTCTTCCATAGAAACAAATGTCCTACGATCAAAACCTCAGAAAAAAACACAAGTAAATAGATTTACATTATAAAGCGCTCCATAATTATAAATAATTCAGAAAAGCTGGTTTTGAAATTAGGGTGTGGCTTATTGAGTTGTGAAAGCTATTGTGAGATACATGGCCAAATGTGAAACTGTAAATTCCCCATCAAGCTGTTGTGCAACTTATCATATTTATTGCTCACCCCAGTAGGGGTGGTAAGTATGTTATTTAATCAGATAATGTTCTGAAAGTTGCTTTGTCCTCAAAGCACCGTGGGGGCAAAGGGTCGAGTCTGCAGGAGTGTCTTGAGATACTGACTTAGGGGGAGGTGTAGAGCAAAGTCAGCTGCTGAGCAAAATTTTCATCTTTCCAACCAAAGTGGATATGGTTACTATAAAGCATGGACAATGGTTCTCAATGTTGAAAAATCTTTGTTTTTCTTCTGTCTCTCAAGGTGCTCTATCCTTCTAAGGAGCCCTGAGGGATTTCTGATGAGTTCTGCTCAGTTCTTACTCAGCATTTCTTCAACGCCATGGATTGTTACCCACTGGTTGCCGCTCCAAGACACCCCTCCTTCCTGGAAACTCACATCTCATACCAAATTCTCTGCCGGCAGTCACAAGTGTCAACAGACCCCCTTCAGGTACGCTCATCCTGCTTGCCCACATAGCTCAGCTCCATCTACAACCCTCTTGTCCACTGATTTGGAGTTCTGGAGATAAAAGACCCTTCTCTGGATGTCCAAAGACCTCTCTTGGAAAACCCAGAAAAGTTCTAGCCCTCCCGGAATCATTCAACCCACCAATACAGTAAGACAGATATATCTTTCCTCTTTTCCGACATTTCTGAGAAACCTGAACTCACCACCATATCCTTGTTTCCTAAGTGAGACGAACCAGACTGTTGTGCTCCGAGTAGAAGATTCTTCCTAGATTCTTTGTTAGAACCTCAATAAACCTTTAAATCATCTGCTGTCTCCTGTGGTGTTCTGCATTTGGACTAAGATTAAAACCCATCCATCCATCCATCCATCCATCCATCCATTTTCTCTCGTTTCATCCGTTGCTCCATCAGGGTTACGGTTGGGCCGATGACTATCTCCGGCAGACTATGGGCATAATGCGGGGTACACCCAGGGTACACCCAGGACAGGACGCCAGTCTGTCGCAGGGCAACACATAAACACACAAGGACACACAACCATGCACACACACACTCACACCTAAGGACAATTAAGGGATGCCAATTAACCTAACAGTCATGTTTTTGGACTGTGGGAGGAAGCCGGAGTACCCTGAGAGAACCCACACATGCACAGGGAGAAGATGCAAACTCCATGCAGAAAGACCCCAGGCCGGGATCGAACCCTATTTGCTGCAAGGCAACAGCGCTAACCACTGCTCCACCGTACAGCCCAGATTAAGAACCCATTATGATAAACATATCTTGAGCTCAAAAAGCAGTACCCTCGTAAAATATAAAGAGGCCGCCACAAAGAAGATTTTAGACATGATAGGAATAAAGCTCAGAAGTCTAATTCCTACAGGAATTGCTGAAGTCTTCACCTGTTTAGTCTGAATGATCTGAAATCATGAATGACACAAGTTAGAGTCCACATCTCTGGGATCCAACTCAACTGACAGTTGGTTTGTGACACGCTGGAAATGACACAGACACACATCGTAGATAATGCGAAGTCAAGCACCCCTGGGACCCTCTCAGCATCTGACAGTGAATGATTATGTTCGTACATGTCAGAGGCAGAGCGGAGAAAGTGAGAAGTGGAGTAAATGAGTATGTGTGTGTGGTAAAGATTGAGAAAAATGGAAGCATAAATGTCTGAGTGTGTGGGCAAAAAGAAGAATGTGAAAAATGACAAATGTGTGAATATGTGTGCGAAAGGAGAGCAAAGTGTGACGCTGTGTGAGTGTGTGTGTTATATGAGGGACAAATGTGCAAACACGGAGAGGATAGTTGTTGTAAATGTGTTACTGTGTGTGTGATTACTTTCCGGCGTGCATGTATGTGTCCTTTCTGCTCCCTCCCAGCTGTTGTTTCTTCTTCTTTTACCGGTGCATGAAGAACAAAACTTCACTGAAATCACAAAAACAGAGAGAACACACAAACACAAATTATTTCTAACATGTGGCATAAAAAAGATGTATATATAAATATATATATTTATAATTCATGAAAATTCTTAATCTCTTTCCAAACACACCCACACTGCAAACTGAAAATCTTAAAAAGTTTGTCTGGAGCCAGAGAGCATGGAAACAAACAAGTTACAAAGAATATGATTGCAAATGCTCAGATTTCATTTGATCTATTAAAGAGTATTTCAAATAGTTAAAAATTGCTCAAGTCTGTTTCACTGATTGATTTATTTAAAACAAAAAAAGACATATTCTAAAGCATGGAATTAGATAGTTTATCTTCAAATTGTTTTGAGGTCTTTTGATATTTTCTATTCAGTAAAGCAATCTCCACCCTGGCCTTGTGTAGTCATCTATAGTCCAGTACTGTTTTTAATGGCTCCCAACTGGGAACCTAAAATAACAAAAACTATGTTACTATGCCATGAATTAATTCACAACAGTGAAAAATCAAAACACATTCAATAGATTTTATAAAGTCTGGATGGAAATCCCTTTTTCCTTGAATGAAATTGATAAAAAAATATATCCTTGAAAGACCACTGTCTGCAATTCCACAAACTGCTAGATGATTGATTTCCAATTAAAACCACATACCTCACAGACAGATTCCGTTCACAACTCATTGGACCTTACAAAGAAAGAGTTAGAGCTGCAAAGATGTTACACAGCAAAACACAACATTGTTAAAAGCAAATGAAATAGTAAACAGAACCGTTTGGCTTCTTTGTGAACCTTTGTGAAGCATTGAAGAGTTTTAAGGGAACACATTGTGGAACTTTTCAATGTTTCTTGTGTCCATGAAAGTAGAAAAGGCGTTGCTTTTTATTTACATTTAAAATCTTTAACTTTTACTTTATGCTTTGTGTGAAAAATGTGTGGCTTTTGTTTTTTTATATGTAAAACAGATAAAGAGTGATTATTCATTTAAAGACAAAATGATCTCTGTCATTGAACAGTTTTTGTTTTTTTTTGTTCTGTTCCTCTGATGAAAGGAAATTAGCTCAAGCCTTTTATGCAATGAAAACTTTTTTACTGCTGTCACTGTTTAATGTTAATATTAATCTGATGCTTTTTTTGTCAGTAAGAGAAATAGATCAAGAAAGAAGCCCTTTTTCCATATTACATTCCTTTGAATGTGGCGCAAATTTAGCTCCCTACATGGACATGAGTTTTGGAGAAATGTTTTATGGTAAGATGAGACAAAGATTGAGTTGCTTTGCCACAAAGAGAAAACATATTTGGAAGAGAGAAAGGGAAGGTTTCCACCCCAAGAACAATAAGCACACTAGCAGGCATGGTGGTGGCAGCATGATACTGTGGAAATGTTTTGTTTTCAACATTACTGTTGCTTTGCAAAGAAGAGAAGAAGAAACACCATCTACAATTTTATGAGTTGCACCTTGAATTAACAGGCTTAGAACCCAAACCGGGAAGCATTGGCTGTTTCATCTGCTTTTATTTCTAACACACTACTGCAATGGATGTCTTCCTGCTGACCTTAAGAACATTCAACTACATCCACTGCAAACCTGGACTGGAAAAATGCTAACAAAGGACAGAAGGAGAGCAAACATGAAAAACAACTTTTTAGGCTGAATATCGGCTACCTTTGACTCCAGGATTGATTTTCTTGTTTACAGCCATTAGGGTTCTTGGTCTTATTTTTAGAGACATTTTTATTTTTAATCCTTATAGAACCTGGAGCTCTTTGAAGGTTGGTTTTTATCAAGAATAGGTTGGCTTTTGCTGAGATTTTTTACTATTAAATAATCCAGACATTTTTGTATCTTTCATCATTTCTAGTTTTTATTCTTTTTACTACTTGAACACTTATTTTTTATAATATTTTTTTTACTAATGCTCTTAAAAAGGTCCAGCTAAATTTAACATTTTATTTTTGGTTATTTTTGTGCTTTTTTATTTTTTCCTTGTTGAAAAACCACAACTCCTCCTCTGCGACCATTTCATTCATCTCTTACCCCGTTTTGCTTTTCTAAAAACTTTAAAAAAATTATTTTAGTGGGGTAGGAGACTGAAAGTGGCCATAAAGTTTCGCTTTTGATTTAAAGGATCATTTCTAACAGGAAGGGTGGTAAAAGGTAAATAAAAATCAGAAATATTGTCATGCTTTGCCTTTCGGTGGAAGAGAACTGTGTGGGTGATTGGATGAAGCAAATAACAATATATATATTTTTTCAAACCTACCTGGTCTGGCAACAGGTGAGTTACAGATACAGCTGATGGGTGATAAGTGGAGTTTTTTTGGCCTCTAGCTCTGGTATAGAAAATGTTTATCAGTGAACTTTAAGTGCCTTACAACAACTTAAATATTCTCACAAAACATCTTGTGTTGATCATCTAGGTGATCTAGATGACCTTTCGATTTGATGTAGATCTGAGGCATTTACTGGCTTACCACTAGGCTTGGTAAAATAAAAACAAAATACAAAAATCATTCTTTTATGTCTATAACAGCTTATCTCGCCTTACAATACACCGGACACTTATTAAAGGCCAAGAATACCGCACAGTAGGAGTGGGACATGCTAAGTGACATTAAATTTAATGCTTGTTTGCATTGGTGGTTGCAGACTGAATTTACTGGGGTGGGGCCAGTGTTTTTTCATGGGGGCACCAGACAAAAGAATGAAACAAGAAAATGGGCAGTAGTTCATTATTTGAAAAATGCGAACCAAAAAGCCATTTACAGCTCTGGAAACTTCATATATAACAGCTGAAATCTGTGAACATACGTCAATATGATTGAAGTTAAAAGCGCAACACCTTGTTTTTTCCATCATCATTTAAAAACGAAAAACAGTTAAAAAAATCAAAAAATAAATTGCTCCAAGGAACATATCATTTACAGTTTATGTGCTAGCACATATCACCATTTATTAATCATAAATCTGTTTAGTATTATGTCTTTACTACAGGGGCTCTGGCCCCTGTTGGGCCCTCTCTAGAACGGCTCATGTTAGTTGCGATGTATGTATCTATTCTATTTAACAGGTATAAATAGACAGTGAAAATATAATTATATTTAAATTCTTAAACAACTTTTTTATTTATTCTGCTTAGTTTTTTTGATAAAAATGAAGGAACTTTTTTCTTCATCACTACATCTGGATTCCTCCAACATAGCTAAGGAAACAGCCAAAAAAGAGTCACAATATTTCTGGGATTGAAAACATAATAAAAAGGACAAAAACCTGAGTAATATTGATCCAAGGCTAAATCTACAGAAAAGTAGGATCGTGTCATATTTTAAAAAGATGTGAATGCTTAAGGAAGCAAAGTGCAAACAATAGCATCAAATTGTTGTTTTTTAAAGTGAAAGGGGGTAGGTTTTAGGTAAAAAGTATATTTACTCACACAAGCTCACAGCTTACCACCTTGATATGCTGCGTAAAGCCGTAAAACATTTGAGGGTGTCAGGGGGTAAACAAGGGGGGAGAGGGTGTGGGTATCCACATGGAAGTATCGCCTCACACACCCCAGCTGCCAAAAATACTGATGTGTTTTTTTTTTTCCTTTTTTACTGCTCACACTTTTTCCTCCGTCTTTCTTCTTCTGCTGAAAGACTGGGTTGAAAAGTTCAGTTTGAATTCGTGTTTCCGTGAGATTCAGAGCTGCAGCCGGGAATGAAAGCTGTCGTGCCCCCAGAAGCTGCAACGTGCGTGTGTGTGTTTGACTAAGTGCTTCCAGTGTTTGAGTGCGGTTATCGTTCTGCCTTTTAGTTCCATCTTCATGCAATGTGTGTGTGTGTGTACTTTTTCCCCCCATCGGGCAAGAGATTTCCCTGTAAAATGCTCCATTAAACTGAAGTCTGTGTCTTTTTGTAAGCTACGTGTGTGTGCCCGCGTGTCTGCAACCATGCAGATACAGTAACACTCACGTGGGTGCTGACACTCGTGACAGGACTGTGTGTGTGTGTGTGTGAGTGCGTTTTGGAGGACTCGTGGTTTATGGGTGAAAACACTTCTTTGACAAATTTGACAAACACTTGCACATCAGCAGTTGATGGCTGACACGTTACAGATCGGTGCAAACACTTGATTCACCTCGAGAAAATTGTGTAGTAAGTTAATGCAACAAATTTTGGAAACCGTAAATCTACAGCCAAGCAACCACACTGATCAACCACAAACTGACGCTTGTGGCCTTTGGTTTGAATCCTGAGAGCAAGAAGAAAACCAGGAGTTGTACTTTTCATAACTGTTTGCTTTCCATTTGAGTTGGCAGTATTTGAAATGTTGCAGTATACATTAAGCTCCCATTAGGAAGTCCCAGGTAAAAAAAAAATAAAAAAAAAACTCCATTATCCATGGTTTTCTAGGACTAATGAGTCATATTAAAATGGATGGTTCGCCTCAGTTATTCATACATTAAGTGCACCAGGAAGCGGGTAGTTTGGTAAGTTCTTAAGAGAGATTCAGACAAAATACAATGCAGAGCAGGGCCTTTAGTAGCATACAGTCATGTCAACGCAGCGTTAAATCGTTAAATTATGTATTTTACTTAAATGTTTGGGAGTGCAGACATTTAATATAAACTAACAGCACATAAATATGTGCACAATGACAATAAAAAAATAGAAACTTCTCTATTTCTAGATAGGACAAATTAAGAGCATCCACTCATGATTGTTAAAATGAAACACAGTTATCAGCTTCATCTGAGTAGAAGAGCCTTTGCTCAAATCTTTTTGATGATTTACTGACCTGCATGAGACCTTTAGAAAGGTCTTTACAGTTTTAGTCATTTTGACAAGGGAAGAAAAACCATACACTTTGGGGAGGAGGGGCCAAGATGATCATTTTTTAATGACCTCTCAGCTCATATTTTACTCTACATGAACATTTAAATTGATTTTGAATCAGTTCTGTTATTTTAGTGTTTATTTATTTTAAAGATGTTATAATCTGGTAACAAAGTACAAAGCAACTATAATTTGACATTAAAATAGCTACATTTCATGGGCCTTAGACTTGGCTATAATGAAATATGGGTATAAAAAAATTGTTTTTATACACTTTTGGTAAAGAGGCATTACGGAGTTCTTTAATGATACCGCCACCTGCGGCCAAAATGCAGAACTCTCATGCTTGTTCTCGTAGCATGTGCTTGTACTTGACAAGGTTTTTAATTTAAACATTTTTTTAACCTTACCTGCAGTTACCATTTGTCTCTGAGTTGAGTTGGATGCCAGATTCTTCTGGGTATCCCAGAAACAACCATCTTCAATAACGCCAAACCCCAAAGTGAATTCAAAGAAAATAGAATAAAGGCTCATAGATGTATCGCCGCTGAACTACTGAGGTTTCGGTCTGCTTATTAAACAGTGTTTTATTTGTAACAGTTCAAATAAAAAGGCTATTTTAAAGATATTTTTTCAGTAAAAACGTACAAATATCTCTTTAAACTGGAAAAATAGTCTACAAGTCAAACACAATCAAAACAAATACCAGTTAAACCAGGTTTTCTGAGCAATTTGACCCAAAGAGCAGATTGAAAAATGCTGAAAGTCTTTAAAAAACCCAAACATGTTATTATGAGAACTACAGAAGGCTGCTGTTTGTACTGGTTTTAAAATTTAATCCTTTACAATTAGAAACAGAATGCAGATGTTTAAATTTTTATGAGATGTTTGGGGAAACTTTTCTTCCTTAAGAAAAAAATAATCTAGAATTTAGTTTGGAGAAAACATTTTCCTTAAACCAAACACAGCATAAATCCAGCAAGTATTGGGTTCAGAATAAAAAAATGAAAAGTCCTGACTTTGATCTGACATTCTGAGGGATGACACCAGGGTGGATATACAAGAAACTTGCCTCATAAGGGAAAGCGAGGAGCAGGCTAAAATGTTCCTCATTCTGATTTTAGAGACTGCTAGAGCCATAGGAGTAAGGATGAACGAACATCCCTGTCAGAATATTACCAATGATTAAATATAAAAGTGTGAATGCTGTAAGTATTCGCACTATTGAGATCCTGCTTCTGGTTGCTTCCGTACACTTTTTGGCCTCTAACTCCTCCTTCATACTTTGTGCTATTTAAACCATTCAACTTTTAAAGAATTCAGCTTATTAAGGACATTCATGCTATATATTTTTATTTATATACCCTTTAAATCTTTTAAATTATTTAACTTTTTCTGCTTTTTTTGCTCCCATAGAAATGAATAGAGAATGTTAATAATTCTGCTAAAGCTTCAGCTATTTTGCCCTTTAACTACTTCTGCATACCTTGAGCTAGAAACACCATTTTACTTTTAAAATGTTTCCGCAACCTTCTGCTATTACATTTTAACTCGGCTTTTTGCTATCTTTTACAATTTTGCTTCAGTGAAGCTTCAAACTTTTCAACAGTTTTTACAGATTTTTGATTTTTATAATGAAAGTCAATGACGGAATGTTTGTGCTGCTAGAGTGTGTCACTTGAGCAGCACGAATATAAAAAAAAAATCCAAACAACTTCTGCTCACTCACTCAACTTTAATACTACCCACACAAATTATCGATCAAAACGTAGGGATTTTTGTCAGGATTCAGACAATGTAAGCGTCTTTGATGTCAGAAGTTGTGCTTAACAAAAATTTGTAAACTCATAGTAATTGAAAACTCATTCAAAACATAATACAATTTAAATAGCTTTGACTTCAATAACTAATAAATACAAATTTAAGGTTTTAAATATGTGCTTTATTCTTTACAGACACAAACAGTAGCAGCTTTTTCAGAATAAGGATTTTTTTTCTTTGACAAATTTACAATAGTGGCTTGATGTCAAGGGTTACAAGGCTGGTTAATGGAGCACAGAGTGCTAAGAGCACCAAGGTGATGGACCAGGAAGCTACGGAGCAAAGACAGGTAAAATGTTTCATAAAGAATGCTTCTATTGCAGGTTAGTTTTTCCGCCTTAAAAAATGTTATTAATAAAATGATAATCATTGTATTTTTGTTTTTACATACTCCAAAAATAGATAAGCGGTTTCTTTTTGTTTTAAACCGAAAGTTTACCACTGTTGCCAAGGCAACACGCTGTCATCTCACTCAAGTCTACTGCAAACATTGTGTATTATTGAACCTTGGCTGGTTAAATTTATATATATATAAAAAAAAAAAAACGAACATAACTAGTTTTGAAATGCAACTCATTTTGAAAGTAGTGAAATTGGGATGAACAGACGCATTACTAGCGAAAACAAGAGTTGAGTTTTAGCTAACCAGGCTTTAAAAACACAAGCAATTTATTTAATCTACTTAAGCCAGACTACACTTAGACAAAATATGCTAGTATAATCAAAAGCCTTTGTTCAAATGTTTACTTTTATTTTCAATCTGTCTTTATAACAGCATGTGAACAGATATTTGCTCAGCCATTGAAACATAATTAAACATACAGTATTTATCATGCAAAATGACACATTTATTTCCTGATTACCTTGACCATCATCTATTAAGAAAAAAAGACTGCTTATCTAATTTGGAGTGTGGAAAAAAAAATGATTATCAGTTTAATAAAAACGGGTTTTAAACCGATCCGCATTCTTTATCACCTTGGCGGTCTTAGCACTCTGTGCTCTATTAACCAGCTTTGGAACCCTTGACATCAGGCCACTGTTGTGAATTTCTCAAAGAAAAAAATCCTTATTCTGAAAGAGCTGCTACTGTTTGAATTTGTAAAGAATAAAACACATATTTAAAACCTAAAGTTTGTTTTAATTTGTTATTGAAGTCACAGCTATTTAAACTGTTTTAATGTTTTGAATGAGTTTTCAATTATTGTGGGTTTACAAGTATTTCTTATGCATGACTTCTGACTAATATGCACACACTGTCCTTTAGTTTACAAGTTTATTTTAATACTGATCTTACCTCATACCCTGCACCCTCCAGAAAAATAGTAATTGAAATAAACAATTTGAATTGATTCCTGTGTCAGACTGGTTTTCTGGATATGGGTCATGAAAATTCCCCAGACCGTGTAGGTAACAGAAACCATCTTTTCATTGAGGAAAATGCTGATTTACCAACTAATGTAGTTTGTTTAGAGATAATTTCATAAGAAGTTGTCATAATTGAAAAAAAACGATTAAAAAAACACAGGTTTTGGCATGTACTTAATTATATTTTGATACTTTAACAGTTGGTTCATGTCCTACCCTATAAACATGAAACAATTGTGTTAATGTAAATATGATTAGATGGATGCCAAAACTGGTTTAATTATGTTCTTTCAGTGTAAACACTGGTTTTGTTTTATGTAATTGAAAATGGATATTTGTATTTAGAATGTGTTATTGGCAGCAGGTTTGTGATTTCCTGTGCTGTTTTTTTTGTGTCAAAATTGATTTTTGGTTTTAAATGGTATGGCAAGGTGAGTAATGTGCAAGGTGTGTCAAACTTAATTGTTGTTTTTAAATGGTATAGCAAAGCAAAGCACTCAGTTAGGGTTAGCCGGGGCATTGCTTCGGAGGCGCCTGGAGGTTCGTTTTCGGGGAAATTGTGAAACCCAAACTGTGGTGTTAATCTGTTTTAATTTGTCGTCGGGGGCTCTCCTGCAGCCTCACGGGTTGTGGTACTAGTAATTCTTACTATTATCTGCTCAACCGTTAGAAAAATACAACATAAAAAAATCAAAAACAAAGTTGATAGCCAAATTTAATTATTTATACAGTATAAACACTTCTCAAAAAAATTAAAAGAACACTATGAAAACCCATCAGATCTCAATGGGGAAAAAAATCATGCTGTTTATTTATACTGATATGGACTGGGAGATGTGTTGGGAACAAAAGCATGCCACATCATTTGATGGAAATGAAAATGATCAACCTACTGAGTGCTGAATTCAAAGACACCCTAAAAATTATAGTGAAAAAAAGATGTGGCAGGCTAGTCCATTTTGCTGACATTTCATTGCAGAAACTCAAATTGGTATTCAGTAATTTGTATGGTGCGTGTATTTGTATGTATGCATGCCTGATGACGTCGGGGCGTGCTCCTAATGAGATGACAGATGGGTTCCTGGGATATCTCCTCACAGATCTGGACAAGGGCATTGCTGAGCTCCTGGACACTCTGAGGTTCAACCTGGTGTCGTCAGATGGATCGAAACATAATGTCCCAATGTGTTGGTTTTAGGTCAGGCGAGCATGGGGGTATCAATTCCTTCATCCACCAGGAACTGCTTGCATACTCTCTCCACATGAGGCCGGGCATTGCCGTGCACCAGGAGGAACCCGGGACCCACTGTGCCAGCATGGGGTCAGGCAGTGGGTGCAAGGATTTCATCCTGATACCTAATGGCAGTCAATGCCGTTGTCTAGCCTGTATAGATCCGTGTGTCCCATCATAGATATGCCTCCCCAGGCCATCACTGACCCATCATCAAACTGGTCATGCTGACCGATGTTACAGGCAGCGTGGCACATTCTCCACGGCTTCTCTAGAGTCTTTCGCGTCTGTCACATGTGCTCAGGGTGAACCTGCTCACATCTCTGAAAACCACAGGTCGCCAGTGACGGACATGCAAGTTCCGGTGTTCTGTGGCAAATGCAAATCGAGCTCCACGGTGGCGGGCAGTGAGCACAGGGCCCACTAGAGGATGTCGGTCCCTTAGGTCACCCTCGTGAAGTCTGTTTCTGATTGTTTGGTCAAAGACGTTCACACCAGTGGTCTGCTGGAGGTCATTATTTAGGGCTCTGGCAGTGCTCCTCCTTGAACAAAGGAGCAGATACCGCTCCTCCTGGAGGAGTTGGACTGCCTGTGCAACCTCTGTAGGGTCCAGGTATCGCCTCATGCTAACAGTAGTGACAGTGAC
>JAUZNJ010025457.1:0-16755 GCA_034780135.1 Jordanella pulchra | reverse complement strand
TTTCACCCCCCCCCCCCCCCCCCAAAAAAAAAAAATACTTAAAATAGCAAAAAAAAAAAAAACATTTCCATCTAAGGTAAAACAGCATGCATTCACATGTTACACCTCATCAGTTGTCTTATAGACCAAAAACAATAGATAGCCTAGGCTTTCTACAGTTTCTCATTCTAAATGTAGCTTTACGATTTGAGAATACAATAAGCAAAAATACTCTAGTAATTATGAATATATTCAATATAAGTATTGAGACATGCGATCAAAATTTAGAGATACTACGAGTGCCAACACACGAATAACGCATGAATAACATGAATAACTTGGTCATAACCTTAGACATTATAAAGCACTTATATATATATCGTTGTGTGTTTATGGTCTTAAATTAAAAAACATATTTTATCAGTTTTGAGACTAACGCCTTTTGTGAAATTGCGCCATCTTGTGGTAAGTAGTAGGGACACGTTTCTATGTGTAAATAGATTATGATGCAATATACGTTGGATTATTGTGTTTGTATTTACTTTGTTTTTTATTTATGTATGTAATGTATTCATAAAATGCATTAAATCTGAAAATGATAGGCAAGAAAGTCGGATGACTTGAACCAAAAATAATAATCATTAACCCTCATAGGTCAGTCGTGTTGGAGGTGGAGCTTCGCTTTAGTCGGAGCACTGTAGAAAGCTGTAATAGTGTGAGCTGCACCGGTTTGCCTGATGAGGGGGAAAAAAGAGAACAAACCCCGTCAGTTAAAGGAAGTGTGATTATAACATAACGGCGCAGCGACGCCTGTTTCTCAGAGGACTGTACAGGATGCCGCCGCAACGAGTGTTCCCTCTACCGAGACAGCAATCTTTGCTCCTACCTGCGGTCATCAATCCGTTCGTTCAAGACTCAAAATTAACAAAAACTACTGTCATTAAAGTGAGTATACTGTGGTTGTTCACGTGGTCTTATTAACCCAAGCTTCGAAGTTGTAGTTGTTGCTTTTGGAAACGCAGGGCTCACGTTGTTGATGCATGAAATCACACACAGACACACACAGGCTAATAACCAGGGCCTGTAATCGCCTTTTACAATCTGCCTACAGCAGCACCAACAATGATGCTGATTGTGTACTTTCAATAAAACCTTTCTGTTAAATGGGTTTATGCAGTGGAGGATATTTTTAATGGTTTTGTTTTTCCTTGTGTCATTTGAGCTGCTAATGTTTCTGATTCTCCTCTGTCCATGCAGTGTTTCCTGTTGGGAATCTTTCTGGTGCCTATTCGGGTCATCCTCATGTCTCTAGTTCTGATGGTGACATGGCCAGTAGCTTTCATAATTACCTTCAATCAACCTCTGAAAGGAGCAGTGGAGCCAATGTCAGGCTGGAGACGGTAAGTACAGATGCAGCATCCCATCCCACTACAGTTTAGCTCTTAGTTCCCCCTGCCTTGAGGAGCTCCAAACCCTTTACACTCTTCCATATGTTTCATGTTTAGTCACTTAAAATACAGAAATGAGAAACTATGTCTAAAAAAAGCTCTCAGAAGTTGTTAGCCAGTATAAAAAAGAAACAGCTACATCATTTCCTACATTATCATGGACATCATTAGTATAATAATTCAGCTAAAATATTCGTTATAAACTGTTTATAACAGTTATTAGCTTCTTCTACCCACTACCCAGACTAAACTCATATGAAACAAACATCCACTGTGTTTCATATTAGCTTATTACAAAGACTACTTTTTTCAGTTATTAATGTTGTATTTATTTAGCAACAACTGCCAACATGCTTCATTAATATTTACAGTCCTGTTACGTCAGGCTACAAAGCAACTTGTAAAATGTTAGCAACAAAAATAAAATATAACATGTTGCGCTGGATCATTGACTTTACAGCAATTCACTTTACTTTGAAAACATATGACAACAGCAGAAATGAACAACTTTGTTTTTTACTCAGTGAAACCTCCAACATCTCATTATGAGACCGCTGTGGCCAATCAGTAATAGGATGGACCAGAAACAAACCAAAGATTAAAATAAAAAAACACAGAAGGTCTGGTCCAGGAGTTTTTTTTCTTTGTTAAAGATCATAGTACACAGAGGTAATGTTAGAAACAGTTAGCCAAGTGGCTTCGTGTTTTTAGGAGAAACTCTTTTACAGTAGAATAAGAGTACCACAAATGAAAGCACTTCCTGTAAACTTTAACTTCTGAAATTATTCCCAGATATTAAACTTTGTTTTTGTAAACAACAAAAAACTAGTGCAGACTTCTTTCAGCCATCTGACCAGCCATGCACAGCAACATGAGCAAGATGGGCCACACTGCATTACAGTTTTCCATTCTGCAAAAAAAGGCCCTAACCTAGTTGGCATTTTCCTAGGGATTAAACTGAGATTAAACTGTATGAACCATATGACATAAGTGCTGGGTGGTTTTGAAATCCAAACCTTCTAAATCCTCGATGTACTTTCATACTAGAAACCAGAACTTATTGAACACTTGCTATGAAATATTACTATAGCAACTTTATGACAGAGAATCAAACACAGTTCATTGAAAAAAAATGAAATATTATAATGTAGTACAGACATGCAAGCTGATATAATCTTACTTGTTTCACATCAGGTTAGTGTGGGCCAACATTTGTTTATGCAAATTCCCCCACCTCCTTCCCCACAAGTAAACAGTTGAATCACCATCCATTAATAACATTGTTCTAATTTCTTTTCTGCTCTTCATAAGTAAAAACCCTGTAAAGAATTTTAAACAGATTACCACAAACCCTTGGAGTTTTAATTGCTTGTATAACTTGTATGATGAAATGACTTTTTACACACAATATCTCATCATACTTATCATCACTTTACAGATGCAAGTTGCTGTAGAGCAAAGAGAAGTTGCTTTTGCTCATTTATAGAATGGACACAGTAGAGGTTTACAGTTTCTCAAATAATAGCAGCTGAATTAACTTAAAAAAATGGTGCATGCTTTCGTGCTGAATCATTTCATGCAAGATCTTATCTGTCCCACACACATCACCTCAGCTTCCTACAGCTCTCAGATCGGAAATAGTCAGTATTTTCAGAGTTCTTAAAGGGAACTAAAAAGGAAATTGCTACTTTTTCCTAAAACCTATTTTCTAAGCCTTTAAACATATTAAACATAGCATGCTTTCAGTATATCATTACTTGAATTTGTCTTTTTGTGTGAAAATATGAGCTGTATATAGTTTTTTTTACCCTGTCGTAACCAAGTAAGCTAAACTATGTTGAAAAAAACTTTGCTAAAGTTGAAGTTTCACACTGATCATGCTATCTGTGTGTGAAACGACACAGTGCAGGTATGCAGTAACTAAGTACATAATATGACATCTAAGAATGAAAGGTATGAACATAGAGCAGGCATTAAATTATGACCCTCTACAAAATAGTGTATTGCTTTTTTCTTTTTTCATCAAATCCAAATCATAACCTATCATGGCATGGACTAGATTAAAGCTTTTTTTTAGTTTGTTATATTTAGCTCTAGGATGTTAGCAGATTTGTAGGTTTTCTTAACTGGATGAGGAGTTCTCCTCATGTCTAGTCATCCATCCCATTTATTCATATAGAGGGCTTAAATAGTTTGAGACGTGGGGGATTTAGAGTCAAGTAAACACCTATACATCTTTGTTGAGCTCCTTCAATAATCTCCAAACCTTTTGTACACATTTTTTACACTGCTGAAAGATAATTAAGAGAAATTACATTTAGATTATTTAAGGTATTTTGCACCAGTTGGCAACAAATACCATCTCATCTGATTTTACAGAAAAATAAAATCTTTAACATAATATAATCATCCTGACAGATGCCCAGTCAAGTACACCCATTCCAAATCAATTCTATCAACGGAAAGATGTTTAATTCATTTGATTCTTCAAGTCAAAAACGTTTTTTTCCATCTAAGGAAAGCTAACAGATTACATCAAGTCACTGACTTACATCAGGGACACTTCCTAGTGGAGAATGTCATAATGGACAATTATTTGCATTGCGTAAGATGCAGCAATATCTTATACTGAGCATGCATGTAGCAACAGCTTAACTCCCTTTAAACAGGAAGAAACCTACAGTACCTGACTCAATATGACCATGACGAACTCGCTGCTTGAGAGAACATAGTACAGATTATCAAGAAATCAAGCTTCTGTTATCTGGTCTGCAGCATTGCAGACCATATGCAACAAACTTATGCTAACCTTTGGATTCTGCCACAGCTTTATCAGAACCAGCCATACTTTCTGTAGAAAACAGGGTTCAATCTTCCCTATCCACACGCAGAAGCCACCACTCTTCATGAACCTGCGCCATGTTCACCACTGTGTCTTTCTTGAACCACTTTTAATAGGTCCTGACCGAAATCATTTTTTTAAATTCTTGTGGTGTCTTGTCTCACCACAAGAATTCAGCCGCTGTCTGACTGCCTCAAAATCTTACTGTGGCTGTTTTTTTCTGACTATGTTTCATCAACTTTGATGTCTGAATAGTCACTTACTATCTAATCTCTCTGATCAGCGTAGTGCTTCTATGATGAAAAAAGTTCAGTGTAATTCTCTTCCCCATGGTTACATGTTGTGCTTTATCAGAGTCAATGTTGAAACCGTTTGGTGTTACGGTACAGCAAAGTAATCTGAAACCTTTGCATAGCAGAAGTCAATACCACTTAAGAGGGTTGATATATATATTTTTTTTCACCAAAGCAGAGCCCCATTGTTTGATGCGTCCTGCCCAGTAAAGCGCAAATATTAAAACTTTAAATATTAATGGATTATTAAAAAAAATACACGGCTCTAACTATAATATTGATCAAGTGTTTCTGTTGACACTTTTACCTCCTAGCTTTGCCCTTGTCTTTCAGTAGGAAGCATTCATTGTGATGATATACTGTAGGTTGTTTATTTTTAACTCAACCTGTTTATTAATTCCTTTAATTGTGGTTTTATTTAAAAAAAAGACCTTGAAAAATGCTTTTAAAACACATTTCTGCCTTTTACAGGTTAATGAGTAAAAGAGTGATGGCCGCCTTGGGGAGGGCCTACTACTTCTCGATGGGTTTCAGAGTCGTAGTAAAGGGTAAACAAGCAAGCAGCATTGAGGCCCCTATTCTGGCTGTGGCCCCCCACTCCACCTTTTACGATGGGATTGCATGCGTAGTATCTGGCCTGCCCTCCACAGTCTCTCGGGTTGAGAACCTGGCTACACCCATCTTTGGCAGTAAGACATTTCTCAACCATGCTGTAGTTTAAAAAAAAGAAGAAACTTGAAGCAAGAGTGCTTGAGGGCATGAAATGTGTATTTTTGAACTTGTGAAGTTACCCAAGTGTGAAACTATTTTAGGTTTGTATATTTTTTCTTTCCTGTCTTCATCTGACAACATAATTTCACACTGTCCTTTACACTCCTCTAATTGCAAGAGGCATGTATGATGTGTAGTGACAATTCTACAATCGGGATTCTGTACGACATCAATAAAGACACAACTGGGGCGTTGTTGCTGATGTGTAACCGTCTCTGCAGGGTTTGTCCGCTGTCTCCAACCAGTGCTTGTCTCTAGAAAAGACCCAGACTCCAGGAAGAACACAATACTGGCGATCGAAAGTAGAGCTAAGTCTGAGGGCCGATGGCCGCAGGTTCGAAAACACACTTCAATAACCACAACTACATGATTTTTCTATTTTCATGCTGAAACTAACTTTAATAACAACATTTAGGAAGGTATTAAGTTATTATTAAGTCCACTGTACATTAAAACGTGTTATTTTATTGATGTAATAATACAAGTTTAAATGTTGTGTTTTAATTAGCTTAATAAGTGAAACATAGTTAATAGATAAACAGGCTTGAAAACATCCCTCTGCTTATTAATCATCTCTATATTGAGTTTCGCTACGTAAATAGTGTTGCTGAAATGACTGAACTTTGAAATAATATTTCAATTTATTTAATATGAATGTATAGCAATGATGTGCTCATAGTAGACTGATATCTTGGCACATGTGGTGTTCCTCAAGGGTCCATCTTAGGGCCCCTCCTATTAAATACTTTAATGCTCCCCCTAACTCAGATTGTAATAAACAGCAGCATAAGTTACCATAATTATGCTGCTGTACATTACTATGTTGTACATTACGATGTAACCAGGTGACTATGAACCCAATCAACCACTGGGTAAATGCATAGAAAAAATCAGTGGATGGATTTAGCAAAATTTTCCTAAGCTGAATCAGAAAGGAATTGAATTTTAACCAAAATATGAGTGTTGAAAAATTAGGACAAAGCTTCACTAAATGCAGCAGGAAACCACTAATAACAGTAACACAGTCGGCCTTCTATTACTTAAAGATCATCTCCAGGATTAAAGGACTAATGTTTCAATATAAATCAACTTGTCTTGCCTTAAACTACCAGAAAAAAAGCTGAAAGTTCAATATCGAAATGATATTTTTCCCTTTAGGTGCTAATATTTCCAGAGGGAACATGTACAAATCGCTCATGCCTCATCACTTTTAAACAAGGTAAGTTTAAAAGACTTCTGAATTTAACAGGCCAATGTTAATAAGTGAAATCATTATTTTAACAGTGCATTGTCCTTTTCCTAAGTTACTTTAATCTGATGTTTAAATGTGATGAAGAATAATGTGACCAAAAGAAAGTGAAGAAAGTGTGAGAGTGCAAATATTGCATATTTACAGTTTTGTATATGAGGCCTAATATAGGGCAAATGCAAACAGTCTTTTTAAATGTTTCAACTTTTTTAGCTCCGG
Source organism: Jordanella pulchra (assembly GCA_034780135.1). NCBI lineage: Eukaryota > Metazoa > Chordata > Actinopteri > Cyprinodontiformes > Cyprinodontidae > Jordanella > Jordanella pulchra. The sequence goes on along the minus strand of JAUZNJ010025457.1, from coordinate 9,954 downwards.
TTTAGAAATTAAATTTGCCCTTCTAGTTTTCCTTAAAACTTACTGAGAAGATAGAAATTAAATTAGAAACACAGAACGGCGAGAAGAAAAATGCAGTGTAGGTTTTTAAAATTCATTCTAACCCACTGTGTTAAAAGGAGACCAAGGAGAAAACCTCTTCCTGTTGTTCTCGTTGATAAATATTGAAATTAGATTAGTGTTCCTACATGTGGTAATCTAATCTTTTTGTTTAATTTTCAGTTTCAGTTTAATGTCACGAATATTCTTATCTTATGTTCTGGCCTATGAGTTATGTGTAAACCAGGACTTCCAAGAAGCTATTAAAAAACAAAAGAAATAAAAGTGACTTATGTGTCATTCTTCCTTAATTACCATCTTATCTTATTTGTAGGTGCCTTTATCCCGGGGGTCCCTGTGCAGCCTGTTCTTATTCGATATCCAAATAAACTGGTAGGTATGGATTTATTACACATACAGACGGATGTAGTTCAAGCATTTTGTTCATTTTAATCATCTATGCTTAGAGTCAACAGGGACCCCAGATTAATTTTCTTAAAACACCAACAAAGATATCAGTTACTGAGTGTTACTTCAGACAAAATGAGTTTAATACAAACATTGTGTATTACTTAACATTAGTTAAATATAGTCTACAGTATTTACACCCAGTACTTGATCCGGGGCACTTTTTGCATTATTTACTCCTTCAGTGCAGCGTGGTATGGAGGCAATTACCCTGTTGACTAGATGAGTTCTTCAGAATTCTACTGACCCCATGAGAGTCTCTATTATTAGGCATTGTTTCTTTGGAAACTACATGTTCTGTTCACTCTGATTATCTTGGTATGATCTTTAAATCATTGAACAATCTCAAACGTGTAAATGAAAGAAAGAGTAAAATCAGAAGAAATCAGTAAAGGGACAAAAACTAAGAGAAGAGAAGGTTGAGCTATCATGCAACAGTTCAGGATCCTGAGCTGCAACCAGCACTGGCAGAGTACTTCTTACCCAAGAAACGTGGCTCATTTAAGACACGATTAGAGTGGGACCAGGTTACAACTGCCAGCTTTCCTGCAATCCTAGCACTGTTTGATAATTATATGCATTAAGGTTGCAGGGTATTAGGAAAACCTCTGATGTGTAAAAACAATGCTAATGTATAAAACTTACAGTGCATCTGGAAAGTATTCACAGTGCACGGTATTCACTTTTTCCATATGTAGAAATGTTACAGGGTTTTTCCAAATAAAACTAAATAAATCTCTTTCCATAAAAGTTCTACACAGAAATTTGTGCTTCAAGCTTTTGTGTAATTTAAAAAACACATAACTTAATGAAGAAGTGATTTATAGCTTAAAAATTTGAGCTAACCACTTCTCATATTGCTATGGCTGGCTGTTATCACGATGATAGTAAATTTTCGATGTGTTTCAGCATGATGTGGCATCATATCACAACAGAACAGTGATTAGAAATTCAAATGGTTTCTGACACTTGATCCTCCAGTGATTTGAGTGATTAGAAGTTCACTTTATTTTAAAGGTGTGTTGCACAAATTTAAAAGTTAAAAACAATTCTTTTTTTTTTCCTTTCCATTTAAACCCTTGAAATTACCCAAAGTGTAAAATGCGATTTCCTCTTTACTGCAGTTATAGGCCTGGTTAGTTAGTTTATGAGAAAGTGATTGGGGGTGGATTTGTTGAGTGTTAGTGTGACATGCCGCACACTCTTCTCAACTTTTCTACTTTGTTGAATTCCTGCGCACTATTGGCTTTCAGGAAAAGAGCACAGGCAACTGTTTTTTTCTAAGTGCAAGAGTAAGAAAATAAAACGTTTGCCTAGTGCGACAAAAAAGGACAAATGTGATTTTGATGGTTGACAGAACAAGAGAAGAATAAATATTGACAGAGTTTCTGCTCTGAGAAGGACCTTTGTTGCTAAAAAGGTAAAATGCTCTTTCAGAATCACTTCAGTGTTTATAACCAACATTATGTGACAATTAGTTCTCATGCCTTGACATAGATTCTTAGTGTTAGATGCGTACTGTAGCTGCTATTTTTTTTATTACTTTGTTTTATATTAATTTTATGTTTACAAGAATAAAGATTTTGCTTTATGTTATGTTTGATTTTTAGGATACAGTGACCTGGACTTGGCAAGGTTTCAGCTCGTGAGTATGATTCATCCCAATACTATTAATGCTGTAGGTTAAACTAAGCTTTATCCCTACATGAAATCTATGCTTGTGTTTTGTAAGTCTGAGAACCGTTTTAAGACGAAGAACTGTCATCGTTTTTTAATATTGCCGAAGTGTAAATGAACATGTGCACTGGACTGTCCTTGTAAAATGAATAGGAAGAAGCTGCTGCTGCTAACATTGTGCCAGCTCTACACCACAGTGGAGATCGAGGTAAAAGCTTCTCATGTCTAGTGCTTTGCTCTCTGCTTTACCTTCCTTGTGACTTTTTTTTTTCCTTTTTTGTTCTGTTTTTAAGTTCCTGCCACCTCATGTTCCTACAGAGGATGAGAAAAAAAGCCCTGCTTTGTTTGCCAGCAGAGTGAGAGACACTATGGCCAAGTGAGTGCTCATTGTTCATATATGTTTGTTACCGTAAGAGTCGTGGAATCTGCCTTTCTGACACTCAAAAGTTGTGATGCAAAGCACTTTCCTTATTTTGAATCGGCCTTTTAACATTTTTTTCACTTAAAGAATAGGGCCTTATAAAAAAACAAACTAAAATGATATATTCATGCAATTAGGGAAGAAAATTAAGAAGAAACATCGCATCGGGGATTTCTAAATATCTGAATTTAGGTTAACTGTTAACCCTTTAACCTTTAGGGTTTTGGGTGTTCCAGTAACAGACCACACTTATGAAGACTGTCGCCTCATGATCTCAGCTGGAGAGCTTACACTCCCCATGGAGGCTGGCCTGGTGGAATTCACCAAGATTAGTCGCAAACTCAAGTAAGAAGATGGTCTTCTCTTGTTTGGATGTTTTCCTGTTTCATTTTTTAGATCTTAAAATGCATATAAACCAATTTTATTGTTTTCTGTTATAGTGTAAAATGGGACAGTGTGAAAAAGGAACTTGAGAGTTTTGCAGCCATGGCCTCCTCCTGCAAGGGAGGACGCATAACCATTGAGGAGTTCGCCAAGATACTGAAACTGCCTGTTAACCCTGTTCTGGAGGAGCTGTTTGCGTTATTTGATAGGGTGAGGACTTGTGTTTTGTTTGTTTCCATATGTTTTTATGCCCCAATACAGCTTTGAATCCTGTAACACTATAACTAAAAAATAAAACACGCACTATGTTGTATTTAGACATGGGACATGTTTCAGCATCATAGTGGACCAAATTTGTTTAAAATTTACCTATTACTTCCTCCAAGCTGTTATAAATTTAGAGATATGTGTCGGTTTTTCCAACCCACCTCACCTGTTTTGCTGTGATGTCGGTTGCTTGGGAAGTTTTTTCAGTTCTCATAACGAAGGCAAATGTTTCCCATTAAAGTTAAGTCTTTCTCACAATACCAATGTTTATCCGAACATGATATCCTCTGGAGTTCTGAGCTATTGATATTAGCTATTAGCTGATTCACATCTTGTTGTATTTATAAATAACACTCTTTAAAGTGACAAAGGAAGTAGTTCTTCACCGCCCTGCTGTTTTGACTAACTGTTGACTTCACTGGCTCAAGTAAATAGCATTGGGAAAGCCTCCACAACTTTAAATAGTTTCTTTTGTAGTATTTTGGATATAATAAAAGGGTGAATAACATGCAAATACAAGAAATGTTGTGATGCACCTAATATCTAATTATAATCTGCAAATGTCTCCATTGTTGGCTGTTTTTTAACTAAATTCTTGTTTTTAATTAAGTCAGGACATGGGAGGGCCATTTTTAAGGATTTTACAAACAAAAGAGTAAAATAAAAACCAAAAATGAGCACTGATTGGTTCATTTTTGAAACATTTAGAACAAAAGCGCACAAGATAAATCAAAAATACAGAATTAATGAATATTTTTTTATATGAATAAAACAATAAAAATGCTAAATAAATAACTGAAATAAAACATAATATGTTAAATAAAATGATTTCTTATAACTATAGAAGGAATATCAATGTTGAAAAGAGAGAAAATGTTTAGAAACCGTCCGAATATGCCTAAAACTAAAGAAAATGCACCCTGTAAAAAAATTTCAAGTATTTATTAATCTTACCTGAAGCTACAAATATAAATCTTGTTATATTATGTAATTTAATCATAAGATAGTATAGGCACCCACAGTTGATAAGATGAATAAAGGTTGTGTGTAAATTAGTAGAGGTACAATCTATTAAAGAGCAACAGCGTGAGAGAAGAAAAAGCCCATTACATTAAAGATTATGTTAACATTATATTTGCATCCTGCTTTGTAATCTAGGGTGGAAGTTTTGCTTATGAGTGACTCATTTTTAATGGAGAAACAAACATCAATATTGTCTCTCCTCTGACTGCAGACAGTTTGCCACTGTACAGCACAAGCTTTCTAAAGTGGGAAAGGACTCAAAGCTGCACTCGCTGCTCACTGAAGACAGTAAGCTCAGAGCGAGTGGAGCTTTTATGTGAGGTTGCCAAAGTCTCAAACAACACAGGAACAAAAGTTGTGAGTCACTTATGGAAAAATGAAAATAAGTCGCTTTAAAATTGTCAATAGTGTTGGTGAGCAAGGCGAACATTTTAGCAGAACCCATCCCATGAGTCTCTGCTTTGTGTGTACTTCTGAAATACAATTTGATTTCCGTCGGAATCTTCTTGAAAATGTTATTGCAACATTAATAATACTGTTAGGAGAGCCAAAAAGGCTGAAGCTGCTTGATATACTCGATCCGTCCTACGTTGCCCCACTGCTGTTTTGAAATCGTGTTTTGATTTAAAATATAAATCAATAAAAAACAGAAAATGTCCTGCTAATTTTCATTTTTTTTTTCATAGATTTTTCTGTAAAAAAAACATACAAAAAACCTGTTTTTTTTTACTGTTTTTTTTCTGTAAATGTTTCTCTAATGTAAACTACTCTCAAATGTTGCCTATTGTCGTCAGTGGAGTTGTCAGGACTCTCTTACTTAGACGGTTTTGACAAATACGGATAAAAGATCTGTCAAAACAAATTACAGAAAATTCATTCAAGTGAACACAGTACTTTATACTGTGAATTCATGGACATCTCTTATAGTGTCCCCGAAAATATTTAATGAATTCCAAACAAAGCATGAATAATAACGGACTTGTCAATAGAGTAATATGCTTGTATCCTAAATTCTCTCACCCTGCAGAACGGGGACGGCACCATTGACTTCAGGGAGTATGTCATCGGTGTCAACATCTTGTGTCGACCAGCAAACACTGAAGAGGTTCTAAAAATGGCTTTCCAGGTAGATCAGACTCTCACTAATCTATCTTTCTTATTCAAATGTTTTTTACCTAGATAGAGTTCTTCAATACTCAAGACTTTTGTATAAATCTCACTTAATTAATTAGATACAATGAAGTATTAGGCACTTACTAAGGCATGTTCTATTAACTGCAAGAATAAAGTCATAATAATACTAGAATAGTCTTGATATACAGGAATACGGTTATGATATTACCATAATAAAGCCTTAATAAAATGAGTGCAAAGTCTTGATATTATGAGAAAACATGCTGCTTTAAGGAAAAAAAAAGCTTTGATAAATGAATTTTATAGGCTTTCATTTCATAGACCCAACATTATGACTTAATTCTTGTAATGTCTTGACTTTATCTCAGGCCATAAAAAAATCACAACTTGTTGTATGGCTCAAATAATGCATCTTATGACTTCTATTTACTGCTTTTATTATTTTTTTATAATATTCTATAAGTAAATAGAACGATGAAAACCAGCTGAAAGTAGAATTATTCTCCTCCCTTCCCAGCCATTAATGTCCATGCACAGCAGTCAGAAGCTGCAGGAAACCAGAGACAGACAGGCATGGACAATATCAAGTTAACAGAAAGTGTCTCTTGGAGTCTTTTTGCCAGACATGTGACCAGATATAATTTTGAACAAACATTTTTTGTTTTCATTTACCGTAACTGAAAGTTTTTTCTGCTCACAATTAATTCAACAGAAGTTAAACCACTTTATTTTATCTCTTGGTTTTTAATCACTTTTTGCTATGCCTTCCAACATTTAAAAGACACACAAAAAAAAAGCTTTTGTTTGCTTTCTCTGCTGCAGCTGTTTGACGCAGATGAAGATGGGAAGATCACACTTGATGAGTTTAACGCTCTGCTGCGTTCAGCTCTGGGTGTCTCCGACCTTGACATGACCAAGCTCTTCAAGGAGATTGATGCAGATTCCTCTGGTTTCGTCACCTTCAGTAAGTGAATTCTGCCAATTCTGTCTAACCAAGTTACATTTCAGCATTTAGATACTCCCGGTGTGTTTTCACGAGTGTTTTGGCACAGACATTGGAATCTCAGCCGTAAATAATCAGATATATTCATCCTCACTTTTATCTCCAGGCATGCCTGTAGTTCGACTGGATATTAATGGTTATTTCTTCTTCTTTTTGCTTGTATTTCTTTAGACGAATTTCAGGCTTTTGCCTCCAGCCACCCTGAGTACGCCAAGCTCTTCACAACTTACCTAGAGCTTCAGAGATACCAAGCAATTCAAGAGGCGATGCCGGGCGATCTGGAATTTACCGGGCAGAGCGAATCAGGGGAAGCAACTGAAGACAGCCCATCTGACAAAAAAGATGACTGATACTACTGATAACTGTAAACTTAAATTAATTGCATTGAAGAAAAAACAAGCATATACAAGGATTCAACATGCCAATGTGTTGCCTTTTGAGGAGAAAATGAAAGCATTTAGTTTATTTTTTAAGTGCTTTTATTTCTTTAAAATAGTGCCTTATAGATTTTAAATGAGTCATTAAAATACAGAGTGCTTGTCATAGGATAAATGATGTAAAATAAAATACATATATTAGAAATAAATTTATATCCAGCAGGAATTTGTCACTCTTAATATTTTATATACTTGAATCTTATTTTTGAGCTTGTTTTCTTAGCCTCATTCTTTTTGCACTGATACCTTGTCCTTTGTTTTTGTGGTTTGTATTTAAATAAGGAAAAAAAAAAGCCAAACCACATATCTTTAATCATCAGCAAACAGTCCCAGTGCTGCTGTGTTGCTATATAATTATTGTTCAGTAAGCTGTAGTAAGAGCTTTCCAGTCTGTAGAGCCATTCTTACGTTCCGTACTAAAGCTATGTTTACAGTGAGCATAGATGCTGCGCCTTACACTTTTTTTGCAGCGCTTAGGGACAAAAACCTTGTAAGACGCCTGTGTAATTAGCCCGAAGTTTGCTTTGCATGTCTACCTATTTGCATTTCATGTGAAGACAGTTGTTGCTGAGACAGCACTGTGCCTCTGCTGCTTTAACGTGACTGAAGCAAATCAAGCATTGAAAATAGGGCAATTTGTGAGCAAAAAGCTAACAGTGCTTCTCCACAGCAGCGTATTCCAGCGGGGTATAAAGCTTTGAGTCTAACAAGCCACATTGTTATTTAGTTAGCAGAGCGGATTGCAATTACTTAAACTCCTTTTTTTTTTGGAACATTGCAAACTTTGCTTTTTTAAAATAAAACAAGAACAGAACAATAGTTCATTGTTTATCTTCTTTATTACTGTTTTTGTTAGTCTTTCACTGGGAAACTTGTAATTACTGTTTCAACAGGCTGCAGCTGTGATGATGTTTCTCTTAACCAACCACAAGGTGCCAGCAGTTAGCTGTTCTCTTCATCCAACTCTGGAGTTGTGATAATGTCTATTGTGGGTTTATTAGATTTAATATGACAAATAAAATAAGAATTAGGGTCTAAATTTCTGGTGTTTTCAAGATTAATCACAATTAGAATCTTCTTTGTGAAAGTAAATGTATTTAGGTGAACAATAGAATATTTTTCTAGTAAACTAACCTTAGGCAATTTACTATAAATTAAAAAGCAAACATAGATCCAATGTTTATACATAGATGTACATACGGTTTATTTGATAAACAAGAATTTGATAAATCAAAAGAAGGTAATGTACTAAAAAGATTGTTATGTTCTTTTTACAAGGAAGCAGGAAAGTTTAAAACAATTATACAGGGAGCATCAAGAATCTAAAATATGTGGTATTATATATAATAAAATTGAATGACTGCTTATGGTGTCCTTTGCTCATTCAGCACCTGTATAACCTAGCCTTGATGCCTACAAAGAGAATTTACATAAAAGCACATCTCTGTAAAAAGGACAATTTTGTAACAAATTAGGCTGTATGTTCATTGGTTTCCTCGATTTGGCATACACACAATAGTACATTTCAAGACATTTCTTTCATTTTTTATTATTTCTTTCAAAAGAAGTACTTAATAATGCAGACTCCTGTTTAGCATCTACATGTCTGTTCATAGTTGTAAGCATCATTTGAATATGCATGCCAATATTAATAGAATCATAAAAATGAGGCTGAAATAAAGAATGAGAGACTATCTCCTCATTAAAGACTTTCTGTTAGACTAACTGTGATTACCAGCTGTGATTTCCTTGTTCAATTTGTTTTAACCTTTTCAGACATACAGAGGCTCATTTCATTTTGATCAAAATTGATGAGATGCCAAGGAATCAATTAAATCGCCTTTTGTCACCAGCTACAACAGGTTAGATTCTTCCCCACCCACAGTGCCCGCTCTCCTCTCGTTCTCAGACACCTCTCAATCCTGCCTCTTCTACAATGGTTGTATATTGCTGTATCCATTTCAGCCCTGCCCAGAGGGTGATCCTGTCGGAGTAGATTGTGGGAGATATGTGTTGGTAATTTGATTTGGTCTCCTCAGGACCTGAGTGAATGAGCAGCCTGTGTTTGTGAACACAAACACACAACTATACGGGGACACAAGCCCCCATACGGTTGGGGGAATCACTGTGTCAGGCTATAAGAGGAAAAGGTCAGAAACAACGGGCCTGATCATTAAACTGATCTGCCATAATTGGGTGCATCAATTTCACCCAAAGCCTTCTGCCTTTTTCTGCAAAATAAGGTCAAGAAATGGCAGTTTTATTTATGATATTTAACTGAAAAGTCTGTACAAGTCAAATACCTAAACCAAGAAAAGGCACAATGTAGGATTCTAATTTTCAAGTAAATTTAATGCATTACAATATTGTATAAATAAAGTCCCTTTAAAAGACCTTGAACTCTTTCAAATTTTTTCTCATGTGAGAGTTACTGACATCTGTAAGCAGGCTGAGCTGATGTTATTATTTTCTGACCATAATCATACAATCTTCAAAGTGATTTATCAGGAGAGGCACATCCACCAACACACACATTCATCCACCAGTAGAAAGATTGATAGGCAATTTGCATGTAGAATTCTTGCTAAGAACATATGTAGCAGGATGGGGGAATTTTACTCAAGTATTCAAGAGAACACCAGCTGTCTGATCGACCAGCACAAGCAGCGGGAGCAGTGGGTAGCACTGTTGCCTTGCAGCAAGAAGGTTCCAGGTTGCATTCCTGGCCCGGGGTGTTTCTGCATGGAGTTTGCATGTTCTCCCCCTGCATGCATGGGTTCTCTCAGGTTATTCTGGCTTCCTCCCACTGTCCCAAAACATGACTATTAGGCTTATTAGCATTTCTAAATTGTCCTTTGTGTGTGTGTATGCATGGTTGAATGTCTTTGTGTGCCTCTCTGTTGCCCTGCGACAGACTGGCGATCAGTTCAGGATGTACTCTGCCTTTCGCCCATACTGTAGCTGGTGATAGGCACCAGCCACCATGAGACCCAGGCAGAATAAACTGGAGAAAATGGATGGATGGATGGATGGATGGATGGATGGATGGATGGATGGATGGATGGATGGATGGATGGATGGAT
>JAUZNJ010025446.1:4431-16755 GCA_034780135.1 Jordanella pulchra | reverse complement strand
AAAGAAGGCCGGCTCTGTTCTAGGAACTCCTCTGGAACCTCTGGAGATTATTTCACAAAGGAGAATTATTCATAAAGCAAATAAGATTATAGAAAACAGAAGATTCTTAATCAAAAACAGTGTCTCTAGTAAGAGGCTTCTGCCGATCTGGTGCAAGACAGACGGGCACAGAAGATCCTCCCTACAGCATCGACACCTCCAACTATTTAAGAGAAAACAAAATGAGTTACTACAACATTTAATTTCCCTTTGGGATAAATAAAGTATTTTTGAATGTAATTGAACTGAATACCCAGAGGAGGTTCTGCAGAGTTCTACTGACTTCTTGTTTTTTTTCTAAATTTGTTTTTCACTTCAGTTTCACTCCAATTAGAGACTAAAACGGAGCCATTTCAAACTGACCTCCAGAGAGAAAAGGTGCAGCTGAACCCATTTCAGTTCCAGATTAGTGCAGTTCTGCCTCTGAGCAGCAGGGGGAGCCGAGCACCCAGAGGACATGAAGCGTCACCATGGTTACATCACGCTGCTGTTTGTTCTCCACCTTGTTGTCATGGGGAGCAGAACGATGTGACGACAGCAGACTTGTGCTGCTGCAGCCATCGTTAATCGGACTGAGGGGCCAGAATCAGAACCTGGTTTATTTTTGATCCTGTAAATCCTGCTGCTATCAGAACACGTACCGTTTTCCATGTTTGGGTTTTAGTTCTTGCTCTCAGACGAATTTCTAGTTGGGTTGGATGTTTGTGACGGAGTCATGCTGTAATCTGAGGATGTGAAACTGGCTGCTTACGTAAGCTGCTGCTTTAGCCGACGTCTAAACGCTCTGAAAATATGTCCAGAGGAGGAGACGTTTAGGTGGGCAGCTCATCAGCAACAGCAGCAAAACCTGAAAAACAAACCTCATAGATTAATTTAGAGGCACAATACTGCTGCGACTCCCAGGTTTCTGGTGGAGAAGCATCAAGTTCTCGGTAATGAGGAACTAGATGAAGATCAAACCTGAGTTTTAAACTGCCTGACGTCCATTGAATCACAAATAATATAATCAATCCTGATTAATAAAGGAAGGAGGTTTCCTTCCTCCCCCTGCAGCCTGGAGCTTCATCTCTGTTTTGTCTGAGTAAATGAATCCCTTTAACCTGGATTTATAGCCTGACGGGCACCCAGCTCCTGTGCTGCTTTATTTGCTTGCCTTTTTTTGTTGTTGTTGTAAAACTTCCTCAGTGGATCAGATTGATATAAATAAGCCTCATAACAGAGGCTGAACTCAGGGCGTCAAACCTGCCCAGTCCTTCTGGAGATTCTATTTTATTATCACTAGAAGATAATTTGAACCCTCATTGCTTTTTTAATAATCCCATTAACTCTTGACTGTATTTATCTCCTTTCATTGATCGGAGGGTCTGGTTCCCTCCTTAGGAATCTGGTGCCACTGGGACCAGTGCTGGAAATGGTACTTTGAGGAGTTACCAGTTATAGTTACATGTTACAACTCAGTTACTAAGTCAGTTACTGCACTGTTTAGTTACCTATTAAGATCTAAAGGTTGATGAATTTGGATGACTTTCATTTTGTCATAACTTTAAATCCACCTGATTTCAATTTAATCGGTTATTAAAAGTTGAATATTAATTAATGATAAAAAATGCCCTCAAATTCCACCATTGTAGTTGAAGACACTAGTTAGTTGAGAGATATTTATGCTACTATTAATATGATGTTATTGACACTAATGTGTCAATAAAAAGTGATGTAAATGTATCATCAACAGACCAGGGATGTCGCTCTGACATACTGTCAAACTATTTGCTGCTTTTTTTCATTGAAGTAGACGCTAACTGAAAGTATTAGTCCATCCCCCTCTATAAGGACTTTGTAATTATTAAATAATGGCCGGCATTCTGGGGCCAAAGGTCGCAGTCTGAGTTTTGAATCTTCTGCTCCCCCCCCCATCCATAGGCCAGCACTATCCATCCTTATTTAACACTACATCAGATAAGAGGTCTGAGAACTGGTCTAAAAGCTGACAAGAGCCACCAGCTGGAACAAATCAACAAGCAGTGGTTTTAGAGCCAAGGGTTAAATGTTCTGAACTGAACTGCAGCCATTGCAGGCTTTGGACTGATCAATGAATTGAACTAAAAGAAAAAAACGGAGTTTAGAGTAAATAACAATGGCCAAGGAGGAAGAGGCGACGGTGGTTTCAATAGTTTAAATGATTTATTTGATTTTCTTCCTCCTCAAACTCAGAACATTTATTTGTTCTTGACACTTATTTTTCGTTCAGTTAATATGGTTCTCACTGAAGGTTTTAACACAGCTGAACAACAAGTGCAAACGTGGTTGTAAAGGTTTCATCGATAATTGTTTTGGGCTAAAGAAGCTTTGAAGCCCAAATGAACCACCTGGATGTTGCTTTCTTTGTTTCAGGAAACTCAAACGACCAAGTTCGAGATGTCCAAGATGGAGTGAAGCTGGAGAGGGGCTGCGGGTGTGGAATACATGGAGAGTGGGTTTCGTCTGGTTTGATGGAAGTGAAGAAGAAAAGACAAACCGCTGGATAATTAAAGGGAGTTTTTTTAAAGGCAGAAGTATCCGTGTCGGATTCAGCTCCTGGATTTATGAGCTTCGTAAGCCTTCATCGTCCAAAGACTGGGAGCTGAATCTGCCACAGCTGAACACAAGGATCCCTTTACTTTTTATTGTTATTGCCTGTTTGTATTTATATTGTACGGATCGCCTCTCTGTACTCACAGTATATTTGAACTAATCTGATGTTTTCTGCAGCACCGTCCTGCTGGATGTTTGTTCCATGGGTACATTAATTGAGTCTGTGTGTGTGGATATTTTTCAACCTGTAAAGCCAAAGGGGTGAATCGGAGAGAAAATGAAGAAGAATAATTCTGTTTTGTTTTTGTTTTGTTTTAACCAATAAAGCTTTTCACGTTCACATGATTTTTGCTGCAAATCATTCAGTCCATGTCTAACCTGTACATAGGTTCTTGAAGCTAAAAAAGCCTTAGTGTTTTAGCCAGATGTTTAGTCATAAAAATACACAATGCACTCGGTTTTGATGTTTGGTTTGTCTTTAGAAGAAAGTGATTCATCAGACTGAGTAATTTGAATCAAAAGTGAGACTCATAGATTCATTTCAAATGATTTATTCTAAATGTTTCTTGCTGCTGATGTGGCTAAATCAGCTATAGAACTTAACAAAAGAGCAAATTAACTATCTCATAAAATCAAACCAAAGCAGAAGATCATCCAGGTTCAATAGAAGCCATCGTCTGCATTTATTGGTTCTGTTGTCTCCCATCTTCCTCTTGACTTATTCTTACTTCTTACTTCTGACAGTTGCAGTCTCTTCATAGAAGATGTCCAGAAGAAGAAAAACTAACTGGTGAGTTTCATCGGGGTGGAGAAAAATGTCTCAAGGAGAACGGGTCGACTGGTTCTGGATGATAGAGGGCAAAAGCTGCTGGTTCCACTCAAGGTCCACAGAACATGGTCTCTGAAGATGCAACATGTAGAACTTTGAAGTAGATGGTGCACGGCAGCACGAGACCATAAAGGGTCCCGTCGCTGTCTTCAATTCATATGGACCCCCCCCCAACTGGACCAGAACGGGTCTGAAAAGCATCTACTGGTCCAGTGGGTTAAGCTGCAACCCTTAGATTGTCCAGTTGACATAAAAAGAAAATGAAGGCCTGGATCTGGTTACAGTGGGAGTGTTTTCTTGGTTCATTTCATCATCAGTACCAGTAGAAAACACATTTTTTCATCCTTGCTTCCTATTTTTCTCGATGCTTATTATGTTCAGTAATTTGTATCAGCGTCTGTAAAGGTGATAGGAATAAAGTTTTACTGACTTACTGAACCTTACTGCAACAATTTCCATCCCTTAATGACGTGAAACTGAGGCTGTTTTTGAAGGGACTCAAACCCTTTAAAGCATAATTGTGCCTAAAAAGTGGACACTGAGGGTATGTCCTCTTTAGCTAACATAAAGATCCTAACTAGTCCTAAATATCCAACTGATGATCTCCTGACCCTCTCGGTTCTGCTGGCGCCTTTTAATCTGAGAGAGTAGAGTGTGAACATGGCCGCCTGTCTGAACTCTGTTTTCACTCTTTATAATCCCCACTTGCAACTCATCTGCTCTGCCTTTCTTCTGCATTCCATTCCTTCTGACCCAAACCAACGTGTCCTCCACCTCTGGCTCAACAATGAACCCAGGAAACCAACAGAAGCGACTCGATAATCAGCCCACATCATCCATTGACACATCCTGACACCACGGAGCATCAGTTTTCCTGTCTGACTGTGTGTTCTGCAGCATTACGGCTGTAATAACATAATCCCAGAGATTTGGCCTGACAGGAAAACAGTATGCTGCAGATTTGAGCTGACGGGCAGGAATTATCGTTACCACACACTTTACAGATGGTTAGATGTCTGCTGGAACTGCTGTCGAGTCTCTGAACCTTGAGGTTGGGAACCTTCGAGTTCCATCTTTGTGTTTGGCTAATTCTATATTATCATAACTTGTATAGAAAAAATTGATCCAGAATGACTGACGTGGATAAAACTGGAGGGAGGGAACAGGTTTAATCTTCATCACAGAGGTGTGCTCGCTTGGTCCTCCTGCCCGAGCCAGGTCTCGGTGAACAATCTCTGGGGTATTTTCTGGGGGTGTCCTTGCTCCTTTTAAATGTGTTGAACTAAACAGGTTCCTGCTTTAAGGACAAGGTCAGAGCTAAAAAATGGAGGGGGAGGGGGCACTGGACCCACCTGAAATCTGATAGCCCCCTCTAGAAGAGTTGTCACAGCAACAGATCACTCCTTTTTGGTCGAAACCTAGCTCTTAAAAAAAGTAACCCACTTTGTTAAATCACAGGTGAACCATAATAAACAACATTTATAAAATAACCAGGACCTCCAGTCCTGGCAGTAACCAGGACTGGAGGTCCAGAAATCTCTTGAACAGGACCTGTCCGGCAACATGAAGTAGGCTGAAAGATCGCAAAAAGCTACACATCATGGCTCCATCTCAAGAAATTCAAAACAATGAATGAAAAACAACTTAAAAAGCTGCTTTTGGTATTTTCTCTAGATGTTCATGTCTTATGATAAAACTGGTTGAAAAGCTGAGGCAAAATCTTGTTTTTTTTAATTTCATTTTTTAAGGTAGAATTAGATTTTATTGGACAAACCAACTTTATATGCTGCTTACTAAGAAGTGGAAGTAAAATAGCTCTTGTTTTCTAATATTTGTTTTGAATAATGAAAAGTGCAACATGGCTTTTCCTCCTTTTA
Source organism: Jordanella pulchra (assembly GCA_034780135.1). Classification (NCBI taxonomy): domain Eukaryota; kingdom Metazoa; phylum Chordata; class Actinopteri; order Cyprinodontiformes; family Cyprinodontidae; genus Jordanella; species Jordanella pulchra. The sequence continues at coordinate 11,439 of JAUZNJ010025446.1, read as the reverse complement.
CTCTTGACACCTTTTAATAAATAACCTGGCGTATCAGTCCAGTTAGGTTCCTGGGGAAAGTCTTCGTAAATGGGAGAGAAATTTAGTACAGTTCTTCAAGCTGATTGGGTAAATCATGAAGTGGCTTGTGCCTCTTGCCAAGATTTTGTCCAATCACAGCAGTGGTAGCAGTCGAACTCTTACCAAATCTGGTCAAGAGGAATGCGCAATCATCTTCCCATCCAAAAAGGCAAACATCATGTTCTTTTTCTCTTTTTCAAAAAGAAATAGAGTATATTTGAGACAAAACTGGTGCAGCCATGTTTGTTTTGCTTCAGCCTCTGGTTCATGCTAACACATCAATACAGTCTGAAACATTTCTGTATCGAGCTGAATGCGTCTACTGGCTCCAAGCAAGATGTGTTTTCAGGAATCCACTAATCTCGTGACAATTCATTTTGCTTGCAAGGTAAGTTGATAAAACACAGTGCATCTAAATGTTATTTGAAGTTACCAACTGATAAACAACAATGCATGAAGTGACAAATAAGCCAAGGAGAGCATTTTTTAGAGGAGCAGCCAAGGCGCCCATGGTAACTGGAGGACCTCTAGAGAAACAGCTCAGATGGGAACACCTCTAATGTGGATTCCATAAATAAAGGTGTCCTGCCTGCAGGTTGTGTCTCCTACAAACAACATAGGATACACAACAACATGTGGAAGGAAGTGATCTGGTTAAAGTAGAAGTTTTTGCAGCAGGGATCACCCTGAACATACTGCCCTAACTATCCCAAACAATTATGAGCTTAGACTTCCTACAGCAATGGCAGTTCTTCACTTCTTCATTTTACATAGAGTAAAATCACAATGATGATTTATTTACAAAATGTTGTTCAGCGTTCTGCTCAAGATGAAAACAAATTAATTTCAAAAGGTTCTTCTGGTACATTTATCTGCAGGAAATATTTAAGGTGCCAATATCTACCTTAGTAGTGAAATAGGTAAAACAATGTTTTTTTCCTCCCTGTACGAAAATAATAATTAACACATTGGATTTTTAACAGGTTTTAGTGAAAACATCTTAATAGAATAGGTCTATCCTACAGCCCTGTACCACTTTAGGTCTTCTGTTTAAGCTGGTCCAACATGATCCGATCATTTCTTTTTTTTAACTCCTCAAAGAAGAAGGATTTATTGTTTCTAAAAAATATTATTATAAATACTTTAGATTTCACAGCCATTAAAACAGAGAATGTGCAGTTTAAGGCTGTATCAAACTTGACAGCCTCTTCAGGACTCAGATAAGCTGTCGCTCTGCCCCTCATGGCTGGTATGCTTGGAAACTAGAGTCACACCTTTCCAACAACAGAATTTTTATATGTACTGCATCTTGCATGCATAACGAAGGATATATAGTAGCAGTTATTTTGATTAACTCCGTGTTTTAAGGACAGCTTTACGAACTGCTCTGAACTCAGTTGATATTTTGCAGAGTAGATGTCTCAACAAAAGGCTGTTTTGGGCAGAAGGACAATGGAGATAAGTGTTTTTATTTGAACCAGATTCTCTTTCTCAGGTTAAAAGCACATTAGCCAGTTTTCAGCATTGTGCCAAAAGGAGAGCTCCACCTGGCACATTCACCTACTTAAACCATCGTGGATCAGATTGGCTTCAACTGAGATGTCAATTATACATTTTTTAGAAGGATCTTTAGGATGTTTTTTACTTTTAAATTCAAGGTGAACAAAATTAGATGTTATTTTTTTATTAAACAGAAACCAGACATAGTCAATATAAATTTATGAAAGTCAGTCGGAATCCAGCAGTTTATTTGAACTACAGTTTCAATAACCCATGAGTGGAAGTTGTAGATGAATTTCTGAACTGTCATAAATCCATCCTAATCCATGGGGGCAGATTGTTGATCATATTATAATCAGGCATCATGTATTCATGAGCAGAGATGGATTAAAGGATTGTTCTTCATGTTTGTCTAAAATAAATCTGCTGGACCTTTTTGGCCTGAAATCCTTTAGAGGACCGAAGGCTCATTTAGCATTTTTTCATTTGTGTAAAAAGGGCAGAACTAATATATATCCACTGGTTTTCAAATAAATATAAAAACAAATTTGTACTTAATACAGGAGACTTCAACATCTGCTGTGATAAAAGGTGCAAACATGATGTCAGAGACTTCATTGATTAATCATGTGTGTATAACAGTGGGGGTGTGAAGCCTCTTCAGCTGGCATATGGACGTCTCGTCCAGCTACCTACACCCCATAATACACACAGATCTTCTTTAATACAAAGAAATCTCACATTACTCCGCCCATTACGTAAATGGATGAGATTATCAATACCCAGATTAATGTCTGACCAATCACATTCCAGCTCCGCCCACAAGAAAAACCCGCCCACTGCCTGAATCATTCAGACGGGAGAAAAAAAGCCACGCTGACTTGCATCTTAGTTGTTAGATTTTAGTCTTTATTGTTCTACCTTTTTCTTGACAACTTGCTAGCAGACATGTGAAAACTTGGATCAACAAAACATCATCATCATCATCATGATTAATCTTATTATTGTTGCTTTTTTATTTTTCATTTATTACAGCATACTGTCAGACTGCAGTAACAGTGAGAAGATGGTGTTTTTAAAAAACAAACCGAGATAATCAAAAAACAAACAGGAAACAACAGAAAAAGAAACATTTTACTTTAGTATTCAATGCTGTTTTTCTTTTCTTTTTATTCCATGTACACAATATAACAGTCTAAAAACATTAAACATACAGAGCTGAAGACGTTGCAGTGTTGGTAGGGGTGGGGGGGGTGGCAGTCCTCAGGGCAGTTTAGCAACATGATCCTGCTGGCAAAGATCTACTGGGGCAGCTGGGAAGACTGGGGCTGAAGGAAGGGGACTACGAACAAAAATGGCCGTCAATAGAAAACTAAGAGTCTTTTTTCTTCTTCTTTATGTTTTTTTTTCTTTTACATTGAAATCCTCCATTCTGAAGTGAGCAGAGGCTGGACAGGGAATGAAGGGGGAGGGGGGAGCTACAAGGGGAGGAATGTCTCAATTTGCATTTTTTTTACATTTCTGCATTTTCTTTTCTCTCATAGACAATATAAAATCTCACAGACAAGCAAGGAAAAACTTAAAAAACACTGGATGCACATGTTTTGTCTGCATTATTTGGACGAAGGGAGATGGACGGATGAAGGGATGACTGGGATGGGGGGGGGAGGCGGGCTCTGAATTATTGCTTTCTGAGTAAGTATATTTTTTCTACTTCTCATCTACATGAATTGCATCCCTCTCATTCGCTGTCTCTTTCTCACCATGGTGATCTGTTTAAATGTGATTACGCCGAATACTCAAGAGGAAGGAGGAGGGATGAAGGGAGAGAGGAGGAAGAGGAGTTGGGGGTGGGGCTCAGAGCTCCTTGCTCAGCGAATCCCGGGCAGTTTTAATCCTCTTTGTTTGGCCTCACACGTTTCCCGCCTTTTTGTCTGGCAAATGATAACAAAAGAGATTGAAAAAATGTATTAAAAATAGAGTAATAATAATAAAAGCAGTCATACAAAAAAGGTTAGATGTGTGTTTAGTGGTTTAGTACAGATGCTGGTTGCTAGTGTTGAGATTAGTTATTTTAGTGTTAAAGGATGCACACAAAGGAAACAACAGAAAAAAAACAACAACATTGCTGTCACATTATAAAAGATCATCAAACAAAAAAAAACAACATAAAGACCAACAGTCACTTTTTGTTGTGCCGTATTCAATTCTTTTTTAACATCATTTGTTTATGTCCACCTCTGTGTTTAAGAAATACAATAAACGGAAGAAAAAATGTTTGCAATTTGATGAAATGGAGCTGAAACGGGCTTTTGTTACCGTTTAGCTCCTGACAAAAAAATTAAACTGAGAGATGAGAGAGAAAAAGAAAGTTGTTTGATCTGGTTTAGAGCTCAGCTAGCATGTTAAAGCTAACTGTTGCTGAGGGAAGCTGTCTGTTAAAGCTTTCATTTTATAAACTGATGGACTTAACTGTATTGATATTTTCTAGACTCCGTCCTAAAGTAACTGTTAGACGTTGTTAACTGGTCAAAGCAAGCAGTAAATTGCTAAGAACAAAAGTTTGATAATAATGAAAGGAGTTTTGTTAAAAGGCCCAGTGAAACTTTGAACTATTTATCGATTTACACTCGATTGATCTCTACTAGACTACAAACACAGAGACAACTATGTTAACTATGAGCAGTTAGTCAAAACTATGCCTAATAAGTGCAATTTGTTAAAGAACTTAATAATTTTTGGGAAACTAACCTCTCTTAAAGGTGTTTTTTCAAATACTAAAAGCAAAGTGAACTACCTGAACTAACACCAGTTAGCTTTTAAAGCTACCAGCTACATGCTGAATTCAGCTATTAGAAGACATTTAATGAACGTGACTTTGATGACAAGGCATTTTGTGGCTTTGTTTTTATGGATTATCACCTTCAATCATGTCTCACCTTTAAATAAACACTGATTTTTTTTTCTTTCTTTAAAAAAACAGCTAACTACTAGAACTACAAGTGGTTAGCAGAACTCAAAGAGCTCCCATCATTTGCTGGAAGATTGTGAAGAAAGTTAGGTCAAAAATAATGAATAAATAACTATTCTCTTTCCACTAATGGTTTGATTTCGCTCCTGAAAAGCTTTTTTACCTTACAACAAAAATATCTATAACATCAAGCTAGTTATTTACAGTTAACTACTTTGTGCCTGGAAGATCCAACAGAAAGAGACTGCTTTTGTGCTTTTAGTGGTATTACTCTATAGGCAATGTTATTTATATAAAACCTATTTTCTGACATAAAGTCATTATTGGAGTACAACAAAACAAAACTTTACTTTCTGAATCTAAAACATCTTCTGACTTAACTCTGTCTAAACGATTCCTGTAATACACTACAGAACTGTCTGGAAGACTTCCCTGTATAAACAATATGATCTAAAATAATAATTATACTTCACGTAATTTATTTTTAGTTTGCTTTTTCAGACTCTATAAACAGCCAACAAGTCCAGATATTAACAAAATGTACCTTTAAAAAATCTGGAGTTGTTGTCATTTTTAAGGAACAAGTGTCTTCGGTCTATAAGTAGCTAATCCTAACTTGCAAAGTCACAACATTGTTAATGAAGCTAATGTGGAAATGTGGACAGTTTTTGTTCCTGATCTTCCACTTAGTATAAAATTATTGAGTTCTCATTTATTAGCCTTTATTTTCATTTTTTATAGATAAAACATTAATTTAAGTCAAATGCTGGAAAATACCTTCTTGGTGGATGGCCAAATGGGTCAAAAGAGAAATACGTTTTTAAAAACATTCTTAGATTGTAATACGATGCAATAGAGACAGTACTAGACCACAGTTCATTGCCTGAGTTAGTTCTGCAATCGCTACGACACATTAGCACCAAAAACTTTAGCTTTTTTCAGTCTAAAACGACTTTATGACATTTAGTGAAATGCACATGTTTGGGGATTTGTGTGCCTTTTAGAGATTAAATTCATTAGAAGAAGTGTAGGTTGAACGAAGCCTCCGGTAAACTGTGACTGGAGCTGCTTGGCTCTCTGGGAGCATCTGCTGAGCCATTCAGAGATCAAAGCAAGGCGGCTGCTGGACGCCGAGCCACACGGAGCAGTCTGAATGGAGAGGAGGCGGGAATGATTAATAATGGAAGAGGTTTACAGGCACTTCACCTGCTGTTGCTCAGCATCTGGCTGCTCCCAGCAGGTGGTAACAAGAGAAAAGCTTCAAACACTGAGGAGTTGGCAGAGAGTGAGAACACTCAGAGGACCACACATTGGTGTAAGATACGTTTAGGCTGTGTTTACTGTCTGTTGAGGTCAGTTAGCACCAACAGCAGGATGTTACTTATTTCTGTGCTTGTGAACCTCTCAAAGCAACAGGTTTCCTAACTGCTCCAAAACAGGCTTTCACCGTCAGAGTCCATCATAAATGTGATGCTACATTAAAGTATTTTAAAAAGAATGCTTCTTTTTCACTCCACCACTGTTATTTTTATTTTAAAGGTAACAGCAATGTTTCACAGAGTCCACTGTTTGCTAAACAGACAGGTTCAATAATGTAGTAATAATGTATTGTTTAGAAGTGCATCACAAAAAGTTTGGTTCTAACTATTAGCGTTAGCTTAACATTTGATTTTACAGCCAAAGAAGCTGCTCTTAGTGGTTTGAGACAGCTCAGAATAATGTTTTACCCGCTACGTTTTTGTAGTGCTCTGGAAAACTAGACTCTTATTTGTGGAAAAGTGACTTTAAAGGGAAACTCACCCCTAAATCGACTTTTTTCCTGTTATAAACTGGATGTGTTTTAGCGGCATGTTTAACTGGTGAACTCCATCTAACTTTGAAATAGTACTGGTGTTGGCTGTAACTGGAGCCTGATAACAGAGTTAAGAAAGATTTGCTTTCTTTAAGGTTAGCTAATTAAAAGTTATTAAAGTAAAGACTTCCTAATGTTTGTGTAGAATCTAAATAATAACTGATAACTAAGTGGTCTTAATTAGCACCAATTAGAGTAACATAAACCCACAGAAACTCTACTGTGTGCATTTGAAAGGGGATTTTGTAGGTAAACCTTAAGTGATAAGCAGTGCTTCCCCACTGTTGTGAATTATTGTCGACATGCCTGGGTAGGGTGTCGGTCTCATACGTCTCCAGGCTATTGGTCTTGTGAAAGTGTTTATTGCTGTTTGTATAAACACAGACTGTGGACGAACCACAGTGCCGGTATTATTGGGCCTTGGTGCAGCTCTAGACACTTTAGAGTGCCTGGAAAACTGGGTTGGTCTTTCTGTCACAGCACTGGGCTGGTTTAAATGCTATTTAATGAGCAGGGACATTTTTGTGTCAGTTGGTAACCACAGGGATGACATGTGGCGTTCCCCAAGGGCCCATCTGAGGCCTCTTCCTACCTACATGCCCCCTCAACTCAAATCTTAAACAAC
>JAUZNJ010025435.1:0-16756 GCA_034780135.1 Jordanella pulchra | reverse complement strand
TAAAAGAAAAGAAATATATTGAGTACACGACAACTGCTGACTCCAGTCTCTTTCCTCTTGAGTCGTATTCCTAACAACTTTGTTTTAGACAAAAAAAAAATCCAAAAATTGGTTTGCAATGCATTTAACACCTCTCCACGCATAATGTAACCACCAGGTAATAAATTACTGCTACAGCATTTACACTAATGTGACTCAACTAACACAGCAATGACCCAATAATAACATGACATAATCTCATGCAAAACTATATGAACACATTGGCAGTAAAAAAACAAAGCTTGGAATGGAAGACAACTAACATGAACCTGAAATTGCTATTGCATTTAAAGGAAAATAATCCAGTCATTTCAAAGCACCAATTTCAACCGAATTTGTTTAATCGACACCCCCACACCTACCTCAAAGCAGTGTGAGTTAAATGTGCCTTGCAAGAAAAAAAACAGGGTCTTTTTATTTACAGAGGGTCATAAACAGTAACAGCAATCATCTGTGGGGTCAGTTCAGAGTCTACATGCAGAAACTGGATCGTGTTTCAGCTTTGAAATGCACCTATTATCTTATAATGTGAAATTTGCAGGCTGCATTACCCTCTCTAATGTTGAGATGACGTAAAATGTAACCAGTAGTTTTTCAAATGGCAATCTCTTTTTATAGGTATGGATTCTATAAGAACAGAAGATCAACCCTGCAGTATCTTCAGCATCAACCTCTTTTACTTTCTAATGTCGAAAAGGTTGCTCCCTTTAGCTACGAAGCTGTGTAAAGTTTCAACCAGAGCAAAGCGATATCGCTAAAGTGGAACAAACAGCTGCAGAACAGAAGAATGTGATAAGATCATGCAATGAATAAGTTTATTACAAAGAATATTATCCACCAACATCTATGACCTGCAATTCATTAATGACAATGAATACAAAAAAATGTTTGTTTAGGTCAAAACTTTTAAACTATAAAGAATAAAGTTATTTGTAAATTACTTTTCACATACTTCTGTGAAGTATGAATGTACACAACACTGGCAGCTGCAGCAGGTGTGTTTTGTCACACTGTATTTTGAAGCCGTCTGACTCATGCATGCTGTAGGGGAACAGATAAGGATATTGACGTAAGGCACTCAGGAGGAGCCATAAGGCCTCTATACTTTTTATGTTCCCAGACCATCTGTTATATTGCGTGGAAAACATCTAATGCATTTTGTTTTGTTTATAACAAAAATACAAAAATGGGACTGAATTATAATGTATTCATTTGACTGCAACAAACTGATGTTATTTCAATCTGAAATAAGTATTTTTTGTCTTTATAGCTAGATATTACAAAAATAATGTCATAGAAATTTGTCAAGGGACTAGTAAATCAAAGTAATTGTGCTGATTTATTCAACTGCAAAATCTGGGTTTCACTTTCAATTTGGTTCATGGCCTACTTTTATTTGTTGCTGCTCTTGTTTAATCATGTAGCCTAATTCTTGGCTCTGTCCTCAGTTAGACATGTGCTACTATCCCATAATGTCTTATGATGATAAAAGGTTTACATATTTCTGCTTTTGAAAAAGTAACATCTACATGATTTAATAGAAGTTTCAGGACTGCAGTCTATCTTTATGTTAACACTCTACAGATACGTAATACTAGTGACTCCTGGAAATTTGATGAACACTAAAGCTGTTATCACATTATTTCCTGGGATAAAACCCCAGTTTTAAGAGGTTTCAAGATGTGAAGAAATTAAAATATGTTTTGTGAAAGATTAAATTTTGCCATAAATATGTGTAAAGTCAGTGATAACATCAGGGCAGAGTTGTTTATGCCACGATATCACTGACTATTTTCATCCTTATTGATAACCTAACCATCTTGGGTCAAAAGGCAGATGTGTAGTAGTGTGATTGGAATGAAGCCAAACAACAACAAAAAATACAACTTGTTAAGAGTTGAGACAAAAGTGATTGTGTCGCAGTGATACAAGTGAGCAATAAGTAAAGAATGACCTATATTTATTGAAAAATGTAGTTAGGTGATCTTGGAATCTAAAACTAAAACACATGAATTCAAATCTAGACAAACAGTGTCGGTGCTGGCTACTTGTCCTCAAACAAATCACAGTCTGATGGAGCCGTCTTTTTCATCTTAAGTCATAAGCATGACCGGATGCCATGATATGCACAGATATGTATGAAGATGGATAAAAAAGTTCCACCCCACCAAATACCCCTGCGAATGCATACAAACCAAACAATTATCTTTGGTTAGTTTAAATTCATCTTTCAAGAATTTAAGCATTAAAAAATAAAGAGGCAACAAGTCTTTGTTAACTCTTACTTCAATATCTAAAGTACAAAGAATAAAAGTTTACTAGAGATACATTTTTTTAATAAACGAACAAACAACAAAACCGACACTGAAGCTCACCCTGCTCTCCGTCCAGCTTTGCCTATCCCTATCCTGTTTGTCTTTGGAACAAAATAAATTAAGATACATTTTGTTATTCATAGCTAATCTGACTTTAATAGAAGAGGGAAAGTGATGGGCAAACATTTCACTTGTTGCAAATCACAACTGTCCTCGGTTCTCCATCCCTGAATCTCCACCTCTGTACTCCAATCATTACATTTGGACTATAAATAACTACCAAGGCTGTCACACAAGCAAATGAAACTGCCAGCCTGAGAATCAGTGCAAGGAAGCTGAGAGGAGGCAGATGAGCTGCAGGAAAAACAATAGAGCAAAAAATGACTCTTGCAAAAGTTAAACAGTCAGGAAGACGAGTAGCATTTCAAAGCCTGTTGATTTGTTTCTTCTGTCATTCAAGCCATCATTTAAGAATGCACAATAAATAGGCAGTGAAAGAGCTTAATCAATTAAAACAATCAAAAAATACCAGAAGTTGCATCCAATTCAAACAGAATGAAAACATGTTGCAATGGAAAAATTGTAAAGAAAACATTCTGATTTGTGGAGCTAAGACATTTTTTAGTCCTGTGTGCTTTTGTTCCTTTAATAAAAACAAATATTCATAGAGGTCCTATTTGCCCTTTGCTTTTTACTCATTTGAACCTACAAAAGCTACCTGCAGCAACAAGCTCTTGATCCAGATCTGAGGCTGATTCATCATCAGCTGCAAACAACATTTTCAGGTCTCACTGCCTGCGGCATCACATCAACAGAAGTGCCAGAGCGATGACTCTGCTTCTTCTGGAGCATTCTGGGGGAGCGTTTTATTCCACATTTTAAACTGATTATTTGAATCCACTGATCCATGCAGCCCTACTTTGTGTGGATCTCCATGTATCTGTTTAATTTTGTTTTCTGAGAGATGAGAGATGAGCCTTGCGAAGTGTCAATCTTGATCTTTTTTTTATGCTACAGCTGTCACACGGCTAAAACGGTGGGGTTGTCCTTTTGCTACTCATTTCAAGCATTTACATAATGGCTTTATGCTAGCCTCCGGCATATATATTAGGTCCAATTTCTGTATGATTGCATCAAGCCACTGAGGAGCTTCATCATCACCAGGTTCTCTCAGCTACAAGTGAGAAAGAGAAGAATCATCATTATTCAATTGTTATCTCTTCTCAAATCCTCACTTAGACTTTACACATGTAGACTTGCATACCATCTAAGTATAACAATAGCAGTTTATAATGAGTATCCCTGCATAGGAGGTATTTAGTTTTCACAGAATTAACTTTTTTAATGTTCATATTGAAAAAAAAACAATGCATGTACTGTAAAGACTACATTTAAATAAAAGAGTATAAATTAAGTTTCTTGAGAGTAAAAATAAAAGTAAAAAATCTATTAATAAAAACCAAGCAGCCTCCTCTTCAAATAAATAAATGACTATGACCTTTATCAATGACTGTGTCCCAGCTTTTTCGCCAAACTAGATGTCTGTTAAAAACTTGAACTTTCAGCTTTTTTTCTCACTATTGTTGTATGGTTGGATGCAAACTACAAACAAGTTCTTCTTGGCTTTCTACCTCTAAACTATTTTTTCAAAGGGCAAAACAGTTTTTTTCTCCCACCTTAGAAAAAAAAGTCCTCTACAGCTCTTTTGGGCCTCTGGGCTGCCTCTCAGAAAATCCTGCCCTTACCCTGTCTGTCACTTTAAGTGGTATATCAAAGTAAACAGGGAAGTAAACAAATGTATGCTGTACTTTGCAGATTTTTATCTATCTAAAATATTTAAATCCTTTCCTTGTACTTCACCTTAGTGTCTTGGTCTTAAACAGTCTAACCCAGTAAAATATTCTGACATTTGGTAATGAAGTAACAAAAACAGTCCAAATATATAAAAAATATTATTTTCTAAAAATGTTTGGAAGCTTTTTTTCTATACTTGTAATGAGTGGACTTTTTCCTTTAATCCTCAAGAGAAAAATATTCTTCACAAACATGTGCATCATAGAGATATACCTTACAACAAACCCTTTGGGTCAATTTTCCTGTGAAAAAAAAAATAATTACATTCTGGCCTTTTCTGAAATGAACTACCTGCCCACAGAAAGCTGTTGAAAACCATCATCTTAATCAGTGAAATGAAGCATTTAATGAGCCACACTTGTTCCACTCTCCAGCTTGATAACTGTTTCCTTTGATATTTCTAAAGAGCATTTTATTTTAGTCATTGACTCTGTTGAGATTAGCTTGAAAAATTTTTGCTTTCTGTCTGTCTGTCTGTCTCTGATAGATGATAAAATCTTGAACAAGGAACAAACCTGAGTCCCTGTCATGTCTGAATACTGAACTATACGTGTTGTTTATGATATAAAATAAAACAAGAAGTAGGTGAGTTTGCACAGGCAAGGTATTCCCATTGAAACAGATGTATTCAGTCAGAATTTTAAGTATAGCTAAAATACAAAATAAAAAAACAACAATTAAATGAACCAACTCCAGATTTATACTTAAAAATAGTAGCCACATCAAAAAAGAAAAAAACATCCAAGCTCTATATTGTGCACAAAACTTGCCAATTTGTCCCAAACAGATTATTTTTTCCTTTTGTAGTAATTGTTTTTTTTTTTAATGATATTCTATATTATCTCAGGTACTTATTGTGCAGTACAACCTAACAACTTCATCTAAAGCCCAGTTTTCCATATTTCACTAAAATATTAAGCTGTAAAACTCTGATTGCATTTTCACATATCCATAATAACAGAGGCAACAATTATACAAACATGACATTTCATTATGGACCTAATTATATTCCCCACAAACACATTTTTTACTTCTCATTCCCAAACAATTTAACTTCATCTGCCCTTTCAACATTAATTCAAAAGCAATAAACCTTCAAATTAGCCAAAGTTGAAAGTGATTCATGCTTCATTTATTAACCTGGATCAGTTATTGGACGGGTTCCAAAAAAACTACTACCTCTATGAAAGAACTCACAGCAAGTTATTTTCTAATGTATCTGCTCTTGTCCTCAGGAAGACAAAACTTAGCATCCATCAAAAACATTGAGGAAAACCCCAGACTGGTTAAGGCTAACAGAGAACCTGATCAGTGCAGCTCTTGTGTCGTATAATGCACTTTTTGTGCGTTTGTGATAATAGTATCCTTTCATGACATCCTACAGAGAAAATACATCGTTTTCATGTTGATCTGCTTTTATTTTAAACAGAATCCTATGAATTAATTTAGAACACATGTGGATTCTTAAAATTGTAAAACTACACGTTTTTTATTATAGTGTTGTTTTAGAAAACTGCATTTTATGATAGTATTTTTTTATTTTTATCTTATTTTCCAAAAATGCTTTTCTCTTAAAGATTTTTCCCACAAAGTTCAATGCACATATCCTAAATAGAATAAATTCATGTCAGCATGTTTTTCAGATAACAAACTTAGCACCATAAATGTTCCCATTACTGAGACATCAACAAGCAACCAGAAGAGTGACCACCCCTCAACAAGCCTCCACAGTCTTCCCATCAAATCCCCAAATAACACTGAATCACAAGATGCTTTGCTTGTAATATGTGAACGAATGGAGGCAAATAATCCATGGACAGAGTAATTTAATAATGGATCAGACGGGTAATCCAATTTGTTTTCATGGAGAGAAAAAAAGAAAGAAGGAAAGGAAAAAAGTAAACATAGGGTGGAGGAAGTTTCCTGGAGCCATTATAAGCATCCCTAAATCATTAGCTATAACTCTCTCCTCCTTTTCTTTACAACTCTAACATACATTTAACCTGTCAGGCTGACATCAGTAAGAAGATGTAGAAATTCTTCTCTGTCTTTCCTTCCTCCGTCTGACTCCACACTAATCTGAGCAGTCATAAGAAGGGCAACTGTGGCTCAGCGTGGATGGAAGTGGAACAGCTCAAGACTGGGTGGAATATCAAAGTGATGAAAGACTAGACTAGACTAGACTAGACTAGACTAGACTAGACTAGAATAGAATAGAATAGAATAGAATAGAATAGAATAGAATAGAATAGAATAGAATAGAATAGAATAGAATAGGTGCCTACCTGAGGTAACGCAGCGGTTCTATAGTTTCAGGCTCTGCCTCAGCTGAGCTGTGGTTCATCTTGTCCATCTGTCTTCACCCACCAGTAGTCGGTAAACAGGAGAAAGGATAAGCTTTGCTCCTCTATAGAAAACACTTGTGCTCCTTCTCCCTGACTCTGATTGAATAAAAGCGCTCTGTGTGTGAGTCTTTTTTTGCCCAGGAATAGACTGTGAAATCTAAATGGGGGCTATCCCTCTGTATTCCTCTCTCTCTCTCTCTCTCTCTCTCTCTCTCTCTCTCTCTCTCTCTCTCTCTGTCTCTCTCTCTCTCTCCACAGCTCTTGATTGGTTCAGACTCTGGAAGGTAATTACTGGCTGCTTCAACACACACACACAGGCACACCCTTTGCCTCTTGCCTAGATAACCCTTCCTCTCCTCTCTGTGTATTTCTCACCGGGTCCCCACAGCTCACGCTCAGATAAAACCAGTCTATGCTTGAGTTGCTCTGACAAGAAAATCCAGCCAATTAAGAATCGGGAGCCCTGGTGCTCTGACAGCTGATTGGTTCCCATTCGTGGCTGTTTAATCATCAACATCTGCACTAAACCATCATATCACTAATCTCGCATTTTTTTTATCACTTTGTAGCAAGATGATTGTTTGATGTAAAAAAGTAAAGTTGAAGAAACACTGGGTTCTTAGTTGATAAATGATGCCGTAAGAAAATCATTTTCTCTTAAATAATATTTTTCTCAACATAGGAGATAAGGACTTTACCATTTGATTCAAGTAAAGGTCATATGAGCAGACCTGCTCTTAAACAGAGTGGATGAGATGGCTTTAAGGTCACTAATCTATGATGGACAAGAGACTTTAGTCCACACACAATCACATACAGAAGTTTTCATTCAGGCTATGATTCAACAATATGACCTCTCATATTAGCTTATAAACTATTGGACATGATATGATCAAACTGAAGAAACTGGACACTAAGGACGATATTTAAGGACAATTACCTCCAAACATTGTGTAAAATAACCAGGCTAAGATCCTGCAGGATGTCCAGATACAGACAGTAAAAGTAAAAAATGCTAATGGACAATCAGATGGACATTGTGAACAATAATAAACAGTTTTTCAAGTGTGTTTTTATAACTAAAATAAAAATTAAAAGAATAGCCCAGAGAAAATTTTAATTCTGTATGCTTACTTCAAATCCTGTTTCCTAAATACTCTTTATAACCATTAATGTGATTCCTTTTCATTAATTGTCTTTATAGTTTTGTTCATACCACCTTTCATTGGATCACACTGAAATCCCCTTATGTCATCATCCCCTTTACAAAAACATTGTTAGTGAAAAAAAAAAAGAATTTCTTTTTGAAGCACTCTGCTGCCCTCTAGTGAATAAAGATCTAATGCAAACTCTTTATCTCTGTGTTTGGGCTGTCTCATAGCATCTGCTCAACACCTCCCACCTTCTTTAGTGTTTTAACACACGGGTTTTCTAAGCGCAACCGCCAGGGGGCGCGAGATGGGCCATAGAAAACTGGGAGACAAGAAAAATATGCAATAACAATTTAAAAAAAAATAATGTATCATAGTATAATTTTTTTTGGAATAATCATTATTATAATTATCTAATTATAATTGAATATAATAAGTGATATTAATATAATATAGCTTATTTATCAATTTAACATTAAAAAAACAGAGAGATTTAAAACCGTAAGACTCTTTCCTTCCAGTATGTAAGGAAGGATTATTTCACCTTGGCTGATAGGGTCCTAAAATGCCTTTTCCCTTTTGCATTGATACACTTTTGTGAGTCTGACCTTTTAGCTTTAAAGGTAATCAAAATAAAACACTGAGTACCTCTACATATGAAAAGTGATTCACATATGGCACTGACAGACATTAAGCCCAGCCCTCCCACACATTTGAGAGGTTTGATTTCTTTTAGTCTTTTCTTATCAAGCTTGTTGAAAAGTTTGTTATTCATTGGAATAATACAAAGTTAAAAACACGCAGGTCAATGCTCTTATGCTAAAGAAACATAAGTGAATACAGAAGAATAAAATTAAAACAAAAACATCCCAAAAGTTGTTTTTTTTTTTCTCCTATATTTTATTGCATCATTTTTTTTTCATCTCATATATTTGTTAGTTTGCAAAAGGGGTCCATAGGAAGAGGCTAAAGCTGTTTGGGGGTGGGAAAAGCAAGTTTTGGAGTCCCTGTTTTGATGTATATGAATGTTTTTACATAAGCCAACAAATCAATACTCTCATTTTATAAACATCATTTGTTACAGAAGCATTAGGGGAAACTTCAGACTAGGGCTAAACCACATCACCCAAGTGAAAACAGCTGATACTTGTTTAGAAAAACCAAAAACATACGAAGGTGAGCGCATGTGTCACACAGACCATGTCACCAAATAGTTGAGGTGGGTGGATTGATCCTACTATTAATAATATTGAAATAAATGCTTCTATTGATATTGAATAATTCTCGTATAAAATTCATATTTTTTTTCTCTCCAGCTTTGCACTGACTGCGGCAGATTCACCAAACTGTGCACTGTGCTGCCCCTCTTGTTACTGTTTTGCAGTTACATGGCTCAGCGACACCAGCCAAACAAGCAGTACTTGTAGCGTGCTACTTTCATTGTAAATTGCTTAGAAACTGTTTTATTAATGTTTCATTGTTCCACTGCTCATTTGTAATAGGAAAGTAAAAATCATCAGTTTCATGATACATCAAAGTTAAACATAAAAAAGTATTGGTATTGATACTGGAGATACTTATCCAGTATTTACTCGGTATTGGATCAATACCAATACTTCCGGTAATGCCCACCTCTATAGTTTATTTTTGTTAAATTATACAAGGTGGTCTGTGAGGTTTGACATATAAAGGATTGTAGGAAACAAGCAACGATAGGAACGCTAGCAGGCGCCTCTGAAAACTGAACTGGCAATAGGAAGCCTTCTGCTTCCTTATCATGACTCTCTACCACCGACTCGCATCCGCTTCGGCTTAAGTGTCCTTACTAATATGCACTACATGGACCGAGCCTGGGACACTGGTCCCAAAGGACTGGGATTAAAAATTAATGATCTGAACCAAAAAGT
Source organism: Jordanella pulchra (assembly GCA_034780135.1). NCBI lineage: Eukaryota > Metazoa > Chordata > Actinopteri > Cyprinodontiformes > Cyprinodontidae > Jordanella > Jordanella pulchra. The sequence continues at coordinate 7,145 of JAUZNJ010025435.1, read as the reverse complement.
TCAAGTTTGCTAACATTTGTGGTGTGTTTAGATCTGGCGGCTGCTTCCTCATTGCTCTGCATCGTGTGGCCTATTCGGATTGGAGGACTCCTCCTTATGGGGATGAAAAATGCAGCTTTCTTTTTGCTTGTTTTGAACAAAAAGTCCAGTGTATTCTCCATAGCCTTTGGTATCCCATAATTCATTCCAAGTCCAAGCAAGCCGGCTCAGAGGAACAAGAGAAACTGCGACGAACGGTGGTGAACAATTAAGTACAGTTTAATACAAGTGTGTGAATAGTTTTGTCTTAAATTAAGGAAATTAGTTCATTTAAATGGTTATTGAGTTAGATATTGGCGGGTAATGTTTGGTTTATTGAAAGGTTTCATCTGTCCCCAATCCGTGCAGTGCAATAAGCTACAAATATAAAAATAATACTGTACTGCTGCTGAAGCCCAACACGCCCCTAAACAGAGTATTATATGGACTATATACCCAACTCCACTATTTCCTGAACTTCAGCTAGCTCCTTTGAGTCCTGGACTAACTGAATAATCCAGGTGTGTATGACTTCAGTAACTATGACGAGTGGCCAGACACAACCGGATTAATCAGTCCGTCCAGTAATGAAAGACAGGATACAAAGGAGCTGGCTGAAGTTCAGGAATTAGTGTAGTTGGAGATTTAGTCCAGTTGTACAAAAGAGATCCCACACTTTTTAATGGGAAACTAGGGGGTCATTTTTTCCCCCCAAACAACTTCATGTTGGTTTAAACAGCTTTCAGTTTTTCAGAAAATGAATCTTGAAAACAGTTTAATGTACAATCTGTTTTCCTCAGTATACACCCACTGTGCGGGGGTGGGGGTGGAGCACACAACACCAAATTTTATATAAGGCTGGCAGTATATAAACATGTCATGAAACAGGGGTTAAAATTAGTTTTATTATTTGCCAGAGCAGAAAAAGAATCCAAAACAAATTCTTATACATTGTTGTCCATTTGCGCTTTACTGCAGTCAGCAGCTCTCTTACCCCAAACAAACAACGGAATGGTGAAAATATTGCCCAGCAGCAGCAGGCAGTAGTCAGGACAGTAAAGGGGTCTGCACTAAATGGGCAATAAAATAGGAATGGGCTCATTCCAGGTTGCACAATTTTTGCTTCCACAAGATGTGGGCTGCTATTTTTTTATTTTTGCTTGTCAGGAATGTACAGACAGCCTGGAATATTTCCATTTTAACTCCAATGCAAAAACAGGAGCATCACAGACAATCTACTTTTAATAATTGTATGCTTGTTTTACCACCATGCGTTTGCTTATGGTCACTCACATATTTTTTTTTTTTTATTTAAGACTAGCGACTAATTCTTGTCATAAAAGCAGTGCCGCTGTTAAGATTACATAATGGAAACACAATATCCCACATAAGGACAGGAGACTGCATGACGGGGAGTTAAAAAAGGACATGTTCTTTGAAAAAAAGGAATTACAAAAGTCCAGATAATGAATAAGGAAAAAATGGCAGTAAATTAAATTTTTTCCTTGTTAAAATTGGCTAAATTCAACTAACTGACCAGAAATCAATAAAACATTTTTCCCTCTGATGATACAGCCTACTTAAAAAAAAGAAGTAAAAATCTAAATCCGCTTGTAAGGGGAAAAAAAATCGATGAGAAATGTGAGGAGCAGCTAGGTCTGTGCATTTTTAAATTTTGTTCCTAATATAATTTTCCAATAAGACGTGATTACACTTGGAGTGTAGCATGACTAAACTGTTCCACCCTAGTGGTTGATAAGAGCCTGTTGTGTCCATGACTGATCCTGATATCACCACTTTACTTCTGTAGCTCTGCCTGTGCTGCTGCAATCCAATTAAAACACACTATAGCTTCTGTTAAACACAATCGACATTACAGAAATCATACACACCTTAAAGACTAAGAAGTTTATCATTTGTTGCAGAAAGGCTTCTTTTTTTTTATGCATGACTACATTGTAAAAAGCAGTGTAGCTTTGCTCAAACCAATTAAAAGGTTGGGTAGAAGCTGCTTGACACAAAGGAAAGAACAAAATTTAAACCAATAACCATTCAAACTTAGGGCATATGCATATGTTTACTAACCCTATAAATAAATTCAGTTTGTCTATAGAAGGAAAAAAAAAAACAAAAATGCACCACAACCTATGACTAACAAGCAAAAAAAAAAATGTCAAGACTGACATTCCTTACACCCACTCAGTTTAGCATGGATTCATGTTTATATCCAGAGAGGGTTCGAATAAACTAGAAACCTTCTAGCAGAAGGGATTCCATTTGGGCTCCACTAGTTCTTTGGAAGGTTTATTTTACAATATTCAATAAGAATAGTCCTCCAAACAAATGCTCCCGTTTTTTTTTTCCACCTTACTTTTTTTTTAAACAAGAGTCTTCAAAACTCTTATTTTTATTTTCTTCCTCATAATCTTAGCTGAAAAAAAAAAAGATTTAAAACTAGGCCACAATAATGGAAACCAGCAGATGTAAAACCACCTCAACAGTAACATTAGCCTTTTTATATTTCGACCTCGACAAGAGGCCACTTCCGAAGTGTCGGGGAGCACAATGATCCAAACACAGCGTGGGACTTACAGAAGAGAAGACAAAATCCTAACATTCAGCCATACAAAAGAGTTCAACAGACATCAACTTCTCCAATATACACACTGAAGGTTGGTGAGAAGAGGCAGTCTGTGTGCAGATAGATCCTTTTTTTATGTTTTTTTTTTTCCTGTTTTGTTTTTTTATTTTCACAGTTTTTTGTGTATCTTATTCATTGTTGCAAAGCTAAAGCAGTTAATATTTTACGAATGGTCCTCAAAGCTCAACAATCCTTGTGATGAGGTCCGCAGGAGAGATCGGTTAGGCCAGCGCACGGGCCTGAGTCTGAGTGCCTTCGGCTGTAGAGGACACGGTGCGTTGCCATTCTTGTGAATAATGGTGATCATTGCTTATCCCTGCATGGTCCATAAGCAGGAGCACTCTGTGATTTCTGCACCACTTTCCTCATGTTGAGCAATAAACATAGGCCAACTGTGACCTAAGTCAGTCCTAAGTCTTGCGAAAGGTACCCAAAATGTTTGGGACATGTTCCTTCCACAACTCCATGGAGGAAATGGTTCGGAACAGAAAAAAGGTAGCATAAGGTGGTGTAGAAAAGGTTTAAATACACCAACAAGAAAAGAGTTCTTATCCTGGCCATTTGAGCAAGAGTCTATAGAAAACAATAGAATTATAATGAGCATGGCTGTTATTGATTTTAGGAGGGCTAAAAGCTGTGGCATCAGTAGAAGGGGAAGGGTTGCATTATTTCCATGTGTTTGCTGCTTGGGAGATAGAACGGGAGGGAATCATGTCCAGCAGATATTCCCGCTGACGTTCCACTGCAGAGGAGGTCTTATGAGCAGTCAAGCTGGGGTTGACATAGGCCATCGTCACACCTGCAAGGACACGATCACACAGAAGTGTCAGAGTACAATCATATTCTGTTTTGTTTTTTCAGTAACTCAAGTAAGCAAAACACATTACATAGTTAAATAAACACTATGTTCTCAAGCCTTTATTTGCGTAAATGATGACCAGTTTCTTACAGCTATAAAAACATGAGCTTTGTTGCTCCAAAAAAATTGTTGTAAATGTATTTTTATGACTCAATAATTAATTCAATGAAAATGTTATATGGAAGGTGTTTCATGGACTAAAGGTATCATTCAGAAGTCTGTGCAAGAATCTGTTGAGGGCTTTCTTGGCAGTTTTTTTAAAGACTCTCTTATTGTTTATATCAATACCAGACATATATGGCATCTATCATGATACAATTTTTTGCCACATTGTCCAGCCCTAGTATGCTCCCTTTCATCCTTCTGACTTGAAAACCGGCTAATTAATTGTCTCCTAGACAAGAGCCATTTTAGTTAGTTTACCGTTAACTTTATTAACATAAGAAGAATCTATGATCTTCTATGTGCCTTTCATGTATCTGTTTCTCTCCTCAGCAGAACGCCGCTCACACTAAGCCTGGTTCTACTGGACATGTATTTAACTGCCTGTTAAAAGGGAGTTTTTCCTCCTCAGTGTCACTGCATGCATGTTCAGTGTGAGGGATTGCTGAAACGTCAACACAATGCATGTGAATTTCTACTATTGCCACATGCTCACCAAGGAGGCGTTAATCCTGCAAAGAAGATAAAATCAGCTGGGTTTGCTTAGATAGAAACCATTTAACCGATGTGTATGAATTGACAGAATTGTCTCTGTAAAGTGTCTCGAGATGACGTGTTGCAAATTTGCACAATATAAATAAACTATATTGTAATGAAAACCCATATCTCCATGTAGGAAACTTTGGTGAGATATGAAATTTATGTTTAAATGGATTTTATCAAACACAGCTGTGCTGAGCATTTTTTTTTACACAAACAAGTAAAGGAAAAAGTATGAGCCTCTAGATTTGGAAAGCTACTTTCAACATCCTAGAAGACTTCTAGATGCAACTGGAAAATATGCACCTTCTCTAAAAAAAGTGATGAAAGAAATGCATTTCAAACTTTTGGGATTTTGATCTAGAATTTATTTGTAAAACCAGAGATTATTTCCCTTTCATTTCACAGCTGTCTATTAGTTTGTGTATCCTATAAAATGTGAAGAAAATAAATTAAAGTTTGGGGATATATAGTGACAAAATATGAAAAAGTCTACATTTCAATGGATACTTTTGCAGGACAATGTGTCCATTATTTTACTCAGAATCCTAAATTCAGAAAACGAGGAATGCATTCTCTGCACGACTTCATCTCAGGTTTTTGTACCTGTATTCCCACTGCTTTGCTTCCTCCAGGCTCCCATGTTGCCCTGGTTACCACTGCTGCCTGCGCTGACCTTTGCTCCCTGCTGCAGTGAGAGAGAGCCAGCATGTTTCCCTGCTCTGCCACCCAGTGCAGCTGTCACTGCATTCTGCAGCTGGGAGGAGGTAAAGGAGTGGGCCACGCCCCGAGAGCTCACGGCTGACTGGATGCTGTGCGGCAAATGACTCTGTACAATAAAACAATGTGAAATGCTGAGAAAGGCGGAGCAAACAGAGACGGTACTGGTCTAACATAATTCCATAGAATACAAACCTGCTTCATGGAGTGGTGTGCAGACATTGACCTGTGCTGCAGGTCAGACCTGATTTGCTTGTACTGTGGAGATACCAACACCTCGTTCTTAGACAGAGAGGAAGAGGAGGATGAGGTGGTTTTGGAGCCGGAGGAAGATGAGGAGGCTGACTGCTGGAGGATACGCTGTTCAATTTCCTGCTCTTGTTGGAGTGCCTTCACAAAGGCTGCCTTCAGACGATTTGTGTGCTCAGCCTTAAGGGCCTTCTTCTGATTGGACGACATACACTGGTCACAAAGGATGGTGCCAGCCTTCTCCTTCCTCCAGCGCGAGGTGAAATCTGTCTTGCATTGGGCACAGGTGTATGGCTCTTTGGGAATGGAGCTGGCCATGGCAGCAGCAGGACCCAGGTTACCTAAATAGGAAATAATATTCCAGACATGAATCCCTTTTACATTCTGCTGTTCTCTTCACTCTAACCACAGAAACAATTACCTACCCCGGCCATGCATCTCCAGGAGCTTTTGGACCACTTCCTCCAACCCCAACAAGTAGATAAACTCATTATTTGCTGCGGATGGCAGGAAGTTGAACTCCGGAGCAGGAGGTTTGGGTGGAGGAATCTCTAGCAGCGTCTTCTCTAGCTGCTTCCTAAGTGCTAGTTTAGCAGCCGCCTGCCTGCTAGCTGGAGAATCATTGACGCTGGATGACACTGATGAGCCTTTGAGGCCGGTAGAACCCTAAAAAACAAACACAAAGGCAAAATCTAAATCCCACAATAAGGGTGAGGGGGTTATAGAAATCACTACACTTAACCTGAGGGATGCTAACCATAACATTATTGGCAACATTGGCCACTCGAATGAGTCCCTGCTGAATGATCCTCTGGCCCTGGATCTGGACGTTGGGTACAGAAGCCCTGGGAGCCAATAAAAGTGGGGGAGGGCCAGAACCGCTGTGCTGCTGATGCTGCCGCAGGCTAGCGATCTGCTGGGGGGTCACTGCAATAGGCTGAGAGGAATATAGATACACACAGGTGCAGCAGTTATAGAGGATGACCTTTATAAACATGAAACTTGGTCTTATTAAAAAAAACAATGTTAGGAAATTTATTATGGAAAGCCTTTATAAAAAATAAAATTAATGAAAATTCAATCAGTCAGTGGATAACAACCTGAGCTCCTCTGACCAGGGGTGGCATGACGATCTGAGAGTTGTGTTTGGACGGGACATGCTGTCCACCTCGCACTAAGGGAGGGGGGATCACTGTGCCTGAGCTACGACTTGTCACCTGAAAACACAACAACAACATTCATAAACAATAACAAACAATTTAGACGTACTGCCACCCACACAAAATGGAGCATACATACAAACATCAGCATAAATATTAATGGTTAGGTTTGGAAAGTGAATTGATACCTGAAGGGGTCCTTTACTGGATGTCATGCTGCCTCTCACAAGTGGAGGAGGAGTGGCCACAGAGCCACTCGCCTGAACAAAGACAAAGATCAGCATCATAATAAACACTCAACTAAACAGCAGTTTTATACAATGATATAGTGTATGCAAAGTAAGCATTTCATATATGCGTCTAATGGTTTCATTACTAAAATGATGAGTATTTAAACTCAGCTACTGATGCCCAATATTGCAGCACTGTAAGTGACTGTCTGCAACATCCCAGCAAGACATGCAACTGTAATTTGTGCAGCCAGTTCTAAACATTAAAGTAAGCTTTCAAGTCAGCAACATAAAAAAAGGCTAGATTATTTTGTTGATTTAGCTGAGCTGTGGCGATCCTATGACCCACAGGCCCCATCTGGGCTCTTCGCATCTTAGTAGTGGTCTGTATGAAAACTAAAATCAAGCATGCCTATGTTACATCTGCATGCAAATCAAATGTCATCTTTTCTTTTTGCATCTCTTTGCAGGTGGTGAAGCAGACTGAAGTTTTTTTTACCATTGCCTCCCTTTTATCTGCTGTCTCTTTCATCTTTTCTCCTTTTTTTCTCCGTTCTATCTTTCCT
>JAUZNJ010025434.1:23572-40215 GCA_034780135.1 Jordanella pulchra | reverse complement strand
CTGCGTGGCAGAAGGCACATGCACCTGTCACTGGCTGGGATCATTAGAAGGGGGAGGAGACAGGCCCTGGTCATACTTATACCTAACCCGATAAGCAGACAAGGACAACATCACATCCATCCAGTCACATTCACACAGTCCCACCCTTACACCCATAAGGACATATACAGGCACTCAACAGAGACGCGCACAGGGGCAGAGACTAAACATATTCTTACATTCCCCATTCATACACTATCTTCCTGGGTCTAGGGGCTAACACCCCCCCCACCCCCACCCCCGTTGTTCCTATTGGAAGATATTTTACAACGTCCAGAACAAGCAGTCACCTCTAAAATACTCTCAGGATGACTATTCCAACTGATTTTTTAATCGTTAGCATATTATCAATATACTGACAACAAAATTACAATAAGATTTTATATATTGATATAAAAATACTAAAGTTAAATAGGACAGAATTGATACACTTTAAACAATCGATTTTGTGATTTATGGGTAGGGAAAATTAGCCTCAAAAACATTAAAAAGCAGTTAATGCAAATACTACTGCGACAACAACTAGTACTTCTACTTCTACTACTAGTAGTACTACTACTAATGATACAAATATAGATTATATTACAATACTTTTTCTACTACTACCACAACACAACTATTAGTATTATTATTATATTTTTATCCTTATCATCATTGTTTTTGTAATATCATTTTGCAGCAAACCACATTCTTAAGAAAACATTTAAAGATCAAATAAACTGATATCAAAGTTTACATTAAACAAAACATACTAACACATTGCGTAAGACATTACTCAATAATACAGTCCTTAAATTATGTACAAATGTCCACATATTTGCACACTGCAGCCTTTACTATCCTTCTTTCTTTTTGTATTTTTGATATGTATTTGTGCATGTACATATACAGAATTTTATACAATTCATTTGCCAATGGCTGGCACATTTTTTTTGTCTTTTTTTCATTTGATATTCTTTTTATTAGAGTGGTATCACTGTTTTGTGTATTAAACTGCAAATAAAAAAATGTTAATGTGAGTAAAAGACAAAAAGAGATGAATCTGGTAATATGGGAGACAACCAAAAGATAAATACCAGAATCCAAATGTTTACAATTCGTCAAGACAATGAAGCTTTAATATGGTTTTGTATATGTTTAGACAAGACCCCTAGTAAAGTCAGTTTGTTCAGATATACTTGATATTGAAGGTGATTTGAGGAGAGCGTAATGTTTAAACCCCCCACCCACCAACTTTGCTCAGTCAATAGAAACGGGATAGTCTTCTGTTTAATTTAGGGTCATAAAATGTAATATTGGCTGCTTTAGCACTTAGCTTCACGTCTATGGATCAGTACTGTTTAATGACCGCTAGGTGTCACCGTTTCACAGAATTCGCCTGTGTAGACAGCTCATTACCAACAGTCTGTCACCACATTCACCGCCGCCCCCTTCTGCCACGCCACGACGCCCCGGCATCGCATCGGCCCCCAGCTTTGGCATCACCGAGCGGGGAGGGGCTCCGTACATTACTATTAGGTCGCACTGTAATACCGACGGCTTTCCGGTAGGGCCACTGTTGAAAAAAGATGTACCATAGCGGTGATCTTTTCATGCACCCGAAGCTCTGGTGTTCCATATGATCTAAACAATACTTAAGCCTGTATTTGTTTTTCTCCGATTTTTTTCTTTAAACTAAATCGGGACCCTGGGCATTTGATTTACCTTGGGGAGATGCGACCACCTAAACGCGGATACATTGTCCGGACAGTAGCGGAGGAGAGAAGCATGTAACCGGGAGAACCGCACCGCCGCCACCTGACACTTCTCTTCCTCTCTCCTCATTTTTCGCCTCCAAATTAAGGGCTTCTCCATGTGTTGACTTAGTTCTCGGCACTGGTTGGGATTTTAAAATCCAGCAAAATGAGCGAAGAACCGTCAGATGTTCCTAAAGAGCTTCTCGGTAAGAACAGACAGATTTGTAACCATGTGTTCCTGCAAACAATCCCTGATCCTGCTGCTTTATTCCACTCAGATCATTTCTCTCCATTTGGGTTTGGAGTGAGTGGCTATTCATTATGTCCTTTAAACTTGTGTCATTACCTTCTTAAACATCCAACATTTACCTCTGCTGGGCTACTGATTCCTACAATCCAATTCCTTTTATTGCAGGGTTTGCAAATTAATTCTTTGTAAATGTATGTTATTTATGCACTTTATAATCTGAAGGTGCTGCAGCTGTAGTAAAGCTTGAAGCTGTTTAGCTCTGCCAAAAGAAAGCTCACTCTTTTTTGTGGACTATATTAGGAGCACAAGCCAAATAGTTTAGATGTGAGTGGTCAGGGCTGTCTGGTCTGTGCACATTACTCACAGGATCATTTTCCCCTTATAGAAAATCTGGGCCAGTTTTCCAAATCTCTCCTAGAGTTTTAAGATTTCTAGAAACCTCATTATTTCTGCTTTCTTGTGCTTCTGCACTTATTTGTTCAGTTTTTGGACTAAAAATTTGAGCCCTAAAGCTCTTTGGCTGTATATCAAGGTTTCTTTGTTTGGGAAAGTAATTCATTGTCTGACACCTCAGTCCTCATTTCTTCCAAACTCGAGATACTTTTGGCATATTCCATAACTGCTCTGTCCTTAAGCGGTGTAGAATTTGGTTAAAGTTTCGTTCTTCCTCAGTGTTATGATCTGTTGTTTTTATTCTCCTCACTGCCTCAAACTGAAAGCTAAGGCAAAGTTATACAGCGACTGCCATGATGCATTTTATGAAACCCTGCAGAGGAAATGACATAAGATGTTATCCATAACTCGAGTGTCCTTGAAACCATGATGAGTATAAAGGAGGAGGAAAGTTAAGCAAATTTGTAATAGTTTTGTAATTTGCACATTTTGCTTCCAGTGGAAACATGAGACAGAGGACTTCAAGACTTCTGACAACAGGAAGGAAAGTTTTACATCAGTTGTTTTCACCACAGCTTTGAGACTGAAGAAATGAGGTTCTGCCATTTGTTGTACCTGAAATAGTAGCAACAAATTGATCCAATACTTGGATATCGGCTCTGATAACGACTAATTAGCTGGATCAGACACAGAATGAATGATGCTGATCCAGTATTACAATCCAAGCGTTTCTATTTTCATTAATACCATGCATTTATAGCAATACAGTCATAGCGATCTAGTGACTTCAATTTTATGAAAGCCACACTGATTAATTAGATTCTTTATGCAAATTCAGTTTTTGGAAAGTCAGGTTTTCTTTTTATCAATCCACTCCCTTGGATTCACTTAACACCTAATCACCTTTTATTCTTAGATGTGACTTATAAACTTGCTCACTGGGTGATACCACCAGCTTCTAACTTTAAGTCTGTTATATTTTTGTTGTTTGTTGTGATTATTTTCTAAACATCTTTGTTATTTGTATTTTTTTACTACCAAAGGAATAAAATATTGGATATTCCATTTCTAATTCATATTGCATATCCCTAATGCTATCATGTAATGTATATCTGTGTTCATTTGTTACCTTTTCTTCTAACAATGTTTATGTCAAGCATGATGCCTTTTCCTTGCACGACAAGGTATAAGATTCATTCATTGAATTTAATACAATTCATTCCAAACTACAGCGCATGTCATCTTAAGGTTCCTCAAGACACATCATGTTCACAGTCGCATCGGATCGGTATCAGATATGGACCGATATGTTCAGCCCATATATCTGTAAAATAAAAATCAACTTTGATTACGATTCGGGATCTTCTGGACCTGTGGAGTTTACTTGCAAGAAAACCTTAATATCTTGAATAAATTAAATATTTATTTTAAATTCCTTCCAATCTTTCATTAATTTACTTCTTTGTATCTAATATTTGCAGCTTCATCTCTTGTTGGAAATTCTCCAGCTACTCGTTTTTTTTTATTTTTTATTTTGACCCAGTTCTGTGTATGTAATGCAGGAAAACAAGCTGTGTCAAGCGGTGTTGTCTAGAGGACTATAACCTCTGTTTGTTTGCAACTGCTGGTTATGGTTCCCCATCACACATCGTCTCTCTCAGCATGCAGCTCATTGGAGAAATGCTGCTGAATGAACCAAATGCATTATTTCAAATCCATGACTTTAGCCCAGATTAGACCAGAACATTTTAATATTCTCTTATACCGCTCTTATAACCAGTTGTTTGTTTAAATAGCATTTATCTTAAAGCTTTTATTGGAGCATTAAAGTTCTCAGAAGGTGTTTTTGTTAAAAAAAAAAACGATTTTACCATTCTATTTTGAAAACAAATTGATATTTTATGATTCTATCTCTGTTTTTAGGAGTGAGAAAAAATACTCAGAGTTGATCAAACAGAAATCGTATAAAGCTAACTTAATGCTGTTTGTAGCGTCATGCTGTATCTAACACAGATAATGGAAACACTGTTGTTTTGTTTTAGCAATGAAGAAATTATTTTCCCCAAAGTTTATCGTGGAGACAAGATTCTGTAAGACTGGTGTGTAGAAATGAGATTGTCAAGCATATGATGAGAGTTTAGCTTATATATGTCATTATATGTTAACAATAAGCATGACTTGAACTTAAACTACAGATTGCTTCCTGAACTGTTTCCTGTTTTATATTTTGCTTTTTTATTTTGTGTAGTTCTGAACTTTAAATAAATGTTATTGCTAAATAAGAAAACCTAACTAATTATATTACTCCATATAAAAGAACAAAAGGCTGTCTAAACCATGTCTGCCTCTGAATGGCTCTACGAACAAAGTGAATGTTTTGGAGTCACCGAACCAAAGTTTGGCCAAGGATCCGACAAGAACCCTCAATTCTGCTTGGAGGAGTCAGACAAATTTCCTACTTGGTTAAAATAAATCCATTGCCAGTCATGACAAATCTCAATGACTCTTCCTGCCAAAAACAGAAAAAACAATTAGGGAAACTATTACTGTTTCACATACAGTGAGACCAGGTGCTTTGGTCACATCTTTTTTTTCCTTTAGGAATTAAACCATTCATTGAAAACTGTCTTTAGAATTAGAGATGCAGCAGTTCAGTTGTTATTCGATACTGATACCTGGGCTGAGAGTGTCGGTTGATATATGATAGCGATCCGATCCAACTGTGGAATGGATGAAGTTCCAGTTCCATGGAAAATCCACTGGACTGGATCTCTGACATCCGATATCAGATCACCAATATCTGTTCCAGCTAATAAGTCAATATCACAGCCAATATTCGATCCAGGTATCGGACCGGTGCATCTCTATTTTAAATTCACTCAGGTTCTGTATTTCCAATACAATTAGTTGGACTGTAAGTTATTCAGATTTGACCCAAAAAAAAGCAAGAACAGAAATCTGAAGTGGTCAAATATATATATTTTTAAACCTTATGTCGGGGTAGGTTATGATGATCTATTTCTAAAGCCAACAATTTCAGCCCTTGTCTTTGCTGACATGCAACCGGGTCAAACCTTCAAATCTGACAAATCTGCCTGTAAACTGATAAATTAGTAGGTGTGTTAATTATTCTTTGAATAGTTTTAGACCTTATAAACTTCTTTGGTAGTTTATTTTTGTGAATATATTGTAATTCAGTCCTTTTTTGAAATAATTTGATGTCTTTTATTAAATATAATTTGGATGGGAAACCATATATAAGAACCTGTTAGATACCCTCTTCACCCATTCCCTATCTGCCCAGCCTTGTTAACTCAGAGAAGTCCCAAAAGTGTGACTAAATCATAAAGAAAATCCCCTGTTTCCTCTCCGCTCTGCTTGTGTAGTGGCATCTCAGTTGAAGAAAACGATGCAGGTTTCTGGTGATGTTTATTTTTGTAAGCTTCAGGCAGGCAGATGAACCATTCTTGCCTTCTACCTAATTATTAGGGTTGCTTTGATCTGATGATGGTGGGAGGAAGCCTAGAGGCGGGGATACGTGCATGCCAGCACAGATGTATGCTCTCAGAAAGGCTGTCCCTGTCAGACATGTTCACCGACTGTTGTTAGTCAGATGTAATGTTAGGAGTCAAGTTATCGAGTTGCGGGATTAGGTGGTTAATCCAGTTATACCTTTTAAACCTTCTGTCTGGCTGTTTTACAAAACTGCTGGGCGCTTATAATGAATTTACAAACATGTAGTTTAACATATAGTATCGTGTGTCTGTTTGTTAGTGTTGGCGTTATTTATCAATTTACAAAGAGGCATGACCTGATAGAGGATTCCAAGTATACCAAGGTTGGTTAAAAGTACTATTTTGAAACCACTTCACTATACGTTTCTGCTGTTTCTAAGGTTCAAGTTCTTTTTAAAGTTTTAACTGTCCTGCTGCAGTTAACTTTTACCTGTCTGTCTGTCTATATACATTTGATTTTCTCTTTGGGAGGAATTAAAGTGGTTTTGAATTAAAATAAATTTGAATCAAAATAAACATAAATCTACATTTTTCACTCCCACATTCTTCCATCACTTTCAGTGATCTTAGCATTGAGGCTCCATCCAACAGATTGAATTAGCCTCCCAAGTGTGAACTTATGACACATATTAATACTGATCACATGGAATCCACCTAGATGATATACTCATGATAAAATGTGCAACAGTAATAGAGTTACAGATAAATGTATTTATTTAGTTAATGGTTGGGATCCTCCATCTATTTGGACATGTTAGAGGTAAACTGTGAACCTATCCAACAATGCAAGATAGTCTGATGTGACTGTGGAATAGAGCTGGGTATCATCTGCATAGAAGCTAAGAAAGAAGTTGTGTAACTTCCCTCAGCACTTACAAAAATCACCAATTTATTACAGCACTATCAAGCAAGGCATTTTCACACTTTTAGAGACACTAATAGGCATGTAAATTATTTGCTATGATGCAGGTTTAAAATCACATTTTCCTAAATTTTAAAGGAGATATGAAAGTAGTAGAAATTACCTGATTAAAACTTTTGAACTTGTTTTAAGACAACTGCAAAGCTTGTTAGGCATTCTTCTAAATAGGGGAATGTTTCTAAGTTAGTAACCTGAATATATTATAGTTATATTCGTGCAAATAGGGGATTATTTCTTAAATGTATTGGTTTTCAAGTGTGCTTTTTGATGCATGTGTCAATGTGAAACGTTTTTCTGGCTGTTTGCATCCTACCTACATATGCTGACTGTGACACAATGAAATAAGAAGTGAATTGATTTGAACCACAGGGGGTTTGGAAGTTAAATGGATCCAGCAGTCGAATAACATTTGATTTGATTAATATTCATAAATTATATTTATTTTTTCCAATTAGCAGAAATATGACAATCTTCTCTTCTCTTGTTTTTGACACTGTTAGACTTTTCTCATGATGTTTCTCTTCTCATATTCTCCTTTTTTCCCCTCTATGTAGAGAGTGTGAGGGATGCAGTGGGGAGGAAAGTGAAGTTGTCGCTGAGGAAAAGAGTCAAATTGGAGATCAAAGGAGACAAGACAGAAAACAGAGTGTTGGTGAGTTGAATCTAAGCGATTTAAAGTCCCTCGTTAAAGGTTGCAAAATCTTTAAATGGATGTTCATAAAAGGTTGTAAAACTACTGCACGTCTTTTTGGGAGATAAGTGTTTTATTCTGAACACAACCTTTCTGCTTTTTCTAGTTCTTTTCTTTAGCACTTATGCTTTTAAAGCACTCTGTTTCCAGAAATTCCAGGACCAGCACGTAACGCTGTCTTTTAGTCAGAAAAGCTAAACGTTTTTCTTTTTTTAAGGCATTTTTTTAGGTCATTAAAAAAAGAAACTTTCCTAGATGTTAGCAAATTGAAATCTTTTAATTGTCTGAGTCATGAGTTCACTTGTGGAAGATTCAGCTTTTTGTATGAGTATGTAAAAGTCTAACAGAGCTTTAGGCTTCTATCTTCATGCAGGTTGATAAATAATTGTTTCACCTTGTGGTACCATTTACCCAAGTCCCGAAATTTAAAATGCATACAGTATGACTAGATGTGCAGTAAATCACTACTAAATCACTCTTTTAGCAAAGATACACCAGTTGCAATTTTGTGGCCGATATCTGAATGTTTTTTTTTGTTTTTTTAGAAAGGTTTAACATATCTTAGCCAATTTTAGATTTTAGTTTGAGTCTGCTTATAAATTTCTCTTTAAGAACCCAAAGGTGACAAGAAATGAGCAACATTCAAATGTTTTCCAGCTTTCTAACCAGTCATAGTGTCTGATGAGGCATTCATGATAAAACAGGCCATTTACACTTTAAAGACAAAGACACAAGTTTCAGTCTTGACCACATATTAGTGATCTGCATGATCACAGCATTAGTCTGGTTGTTGATGTTCTTGAGAGTTTAAACAGTTTTCGGCCATTTTTGAAGGTAAGGATCTAAAGTTTCTCATTATGTGTATTACACTAAAGTTAATTATTTAAAACTATCAAAAAATATCTCTTGCTTCCTAGCAGTATGAATTTACCTCAAACCTTTGCTGAAAATGTCGTTGAAAATGCAATATGCTGTTTGTAATATAACTGGAACTGAAAGACATTTTGAATATTTAAAATAAATCAACGAAAAACAAGATAAAAACTATAAACTGGACTCTCATTATTTTTTTCCAACAAAAATAAAGTTTGATAAACAAATCCAACAGCAATAGAATGAAAATCAAGACAAAACAGCCAAAGCAAGAAACAAAATGGACTGTGAAATCTCTCTAAACAAAACTGACCTTTGATAACGTATTAATCATGGAGCTCAGACAGTGAAAAACAGGTAGAAGTGCCAGTTTTATAAGTGGAAAGTGCTTGTTACTCCTCAGTCCCAGGGCTCCCATGCTACATTGACAGCTAGCTAAGACCATGTGCCTGGCAAGTACTTCGATTCAAGAATTCTCACCTCATTATGCCGACGAACGGAGGAGGAGGAGGAGGAGGAGGAGTAGGAGTCATCCAGCCTCTGTAGTAGAAAGAGACAAGAAAACCAAAAGAGCATCCAAATAGAAGTTATAGAGTCTTTTTAAATTTTACATGTGATCTTTCTGCTTTATTTAAAGGGCAAATTTTTCTGTGCTTTAATTTTTAGACATTTATATCTGCATCTATTCGGGCCACAGAGCTGGTGGATAAATTCCTCTAACAGCTCAGACTGTGTTTAAACATCAGCTCTCAGTGTGTTTTGAAGCAGGTTTAAATGGCTGCTTCAGTTATTACCTTTTTAGTTTAGAGACATAAATCCACTTTCCAGTGAATAATTAATCGCTGGTAGAAAATTAAAAATGCACATTGGTTCCTTCTTTAAACTAAGACGATGATCCAGGATCTTCTTTAGTAAATCGGTTTCATCAACATCTATGAGCTTGAGGACTGAATCAGACCTTTTGTTGCAGATAAGAGTCACTGTAAGATGATAACAGCAGTTTAATTATACAACTCTCAGTGGAAAATGTAGCTTTTAGTTTTATCGCTCTTCATGGGAAAAGCAGTTTGGAAAAAGAAGAAACCTTAGGAGCCTCATAAAGACTAGAATTTTGTTGCCAGGATCTCTGCTCCTACCATCATCATGCATTTACAAACATTTCTGAATGTTTTAGAAAATGTTTATACTATAGTCTGGAACCCTTCAGGGGACAGAGTGAGGTGAAAAACAATTAGCGACCTTTTGTCACGCCATCTTTACCTGGTTAATTACCTGTGGATTAATTGTCTGAAATGTAGTTTTAACTTTACAGTAATCAGAACGATTCATGCCTGAAGCAATTCAAAAGGTTTCTGTGTCCAAACACACATCATTGTTAGTATGTTGCAGTGAAGGAGTAAAAACTAAAGATCATAACAAATTATTTGCCTGAAATCTTTGCTTTATCGATTCATCAATTCTGCACTCTAATTTCAAATTGAGATGGTATTGTGAAATCCCTCTTTGTGTGGACGTTGTTTGTTCTTTCTCTACCCCTGGGCTTTGAAAACTCACTGCTTTCAGACTGCAGCCTGAAAGGTTTTCCACCAGCTTTATTTTCCCAAGTACCAGCAATGATGTGAGTTATTTTGAGGAGGGTTTCCCTCTTCTCAGCTTGGAGTGCACTGAAAAAATAACAGAATATGTTTCCTAATAAAAATTCCTGGACATACAGTTTTAGTCCCAGTAATACAGTTGTATTCTTATACACACACACACACACACACACCTATGTATATATATATATATATAGGTGTGTGTGTGTGTGTGTGTAATATAAACAACAAAACAGTGGGTATAATAAGCAGATGCAAAAATTTTAATTGGATGGTCAATTGGATCTATTTGCGAACCTTCAATACTTATAGATTTATTTATTTATTTTATGTACCTTGTGACAACTTCATAGATGGGACAGGTTTCTTTCCATCTAATGGCTGCGTGTGTTTTTATTTACTTTAAATAGAAGAAAACATTTTGCTCACCACCCCAAGTTCTCTGCTTTTCAACACCTTGAATAACTGACTTCATAACTAACATGGATTCAATGAGTGAAAGGATTTCTAGCCTTGAAGCCATGATACTAATAATAATTGTCCAACTTCTAAGGTGGAATGCTAGCTTTATTATTTTCTTTCCATACTTATATTGACAAGATGATCTGGATTGTGATTTTTATTTTCCACTATTTTGTTTTTTTAACTAGACAGTTTCAGGATTAAAAAGTCCCAGACATTTGAAGTGTTTTTCTTTGAAATACTCTGTAGTTTATCAGTTGTAATGGAAATCCCAGTGTTATCACATGGGAGCAGGACACAGAGTCCATGGTAGTGCACACACTCTTAGGAGAAGTTGTAGTAGAGTGGGAGTGGGTACATGGAAGGGAGGAATTCAGTGGCTGTGGTATTTCATCCTGACGTACAGCAGGGGTTTGTATCAGTGCTTTGCTTGACTGAACTGCACAAATAAAGCCCTGTTTGTTGTTGCAGAAAAGCTGGGTTATAAGAGGCAGTTTCAGAGGAAGTTGCTTGGACAGAAAACAAACTTTACATTAGGCTGTAACCTGCAAATCCTGGTGTAACACGACAGGATGAAAAAGAGCTTTATTTACCGATGGTTTGGAGATCAAAGGTTGTGATCAAACATTAGTTTAAAGAGATTCTCGGGGGTCTAGACAGGATGCAGCAAAGCAATTGGGTCATTTGGTTTTCCTTTCTCATTGAGATAACCGAGCCTTGACCCTGACATTATCACAGTTTGATTTCATATCAACAGAAAATTGATTATTTTGACAGTTATTGCAAATGATATATTTTGATTATTACCAATGATAACATTTGAATGTGTAACGAAATAGAAAAATGATATTGGTTGTTGAGGCTTTGACGATCTCTCATTCACATATGCTTTTTGCCTGTTGGTAATATTACAATAATGGGACTGTCTAGTCTTATGCATTAGTTTTGTTATTATAAACAAGCAAAAAATGAAAAAACAAAACCAGTTTTAGTGGATTTCTCTTCAAAGTGCGGTTCATTTTAGTGTATACTTACCTCCTCCCACTTAAAGCACTTGTGTTTGCTGTGATTGACGGTGGCACACTGGTAAATATTGTCGGCTCCCTCCTTCCACATCCTGTGGTTCTCATCAGGACTATCAATGAATCCCCAAACCAATCAATCTTGATCAACATAAATGAACAGCTTTCATGTCTTGTGACCCACTAACACAAAATAAATGCCAACTCATTATTTTAGTCTAAGCAATGAACCACTCTCCTTTTTGTCCAATTTTAATGTACACTCTACATTAGATTTTTTTTGTCTTGTGAAAAATATATATTTTTAATAGCTTTGCGGTCATGTGACCGACTGACACAAAACTTATGTCAAATCATTATACTACACTGGTCAGGTGATACATACTTGTTTTTTTATAGTTTTAATGCCTTTACCACTTTTATGAACTTTTATATTCGAAAAAAAATTGAGATTTATTTTTATTTTGCATTATAGGGAATTCATTTAATTTATTTTTGGACCTCAAGTGACCATGTGTAAGAGCAGTAAAGAGCAGCAGCCCAGGGTGGAGCTGCTGATGTCAGTTCCTCCTTAGTGAGGTCACATCACTGGCTAAGCCAATAGCGGTTTGAGACAAATAAGCTGGATTTTAATAAGTTGATTTAGGGGTGAGTAGTTCTTTTATGGACTACAATTTACAATATATTTTAGGATATATTTTCTTTGCCTCCCACACTTAGCCTTGATAAATTGTTAGCATCAGAATCAGTGATCAAATTGAATTAAATTTCCAGTCCAAATGTATTTGAGAAATTATTTTGAGGTAATGTTTTAAACCTTTCCTTGTGTTAGATATAGCATGGTTAGCATTACACCTTATTTTTCTTTAGATATATTACTTTTGAGACATTTTTTAAACATCAATATTTTCAAAAGGCTTCCAAAATCCCCAACATTTCAAGGAGCGACTCATCTGATTCAGGTCAGTAGCAGCTACAGAACCTGCTCTATTTCCAGTTTCATCATTCATGTTTATTTAAGCATATCAGTTTCCAACTGAGAAACACGCATTGGATATAGCATAAAAGATTTTTTTCAAAATCAATTTTCTTGTTTCAAATATTGACAGGGTTTTCTCTCTTTGAAGGGGCTGTGAGAGAAGCACCACAGGGCCTTAGGCACCTCTTAAGCACACTCAGACCTGATGGATACAGTAGTCACTCTCCTTCAAAGATCAGGTTTGAAGGGGGTGTTGATAATAACATCAGTCCATCAAACACACTCTGGAGAAGAGAGGAATGAAGACAGAAGCATCAAAATACTCTGTCTAGAGCTCGGGGAATGGAGGGGATAAGATTGAAATGAGAACAATCATGATGCTAACAGGGTTGAACTGGAAGTCCACACTCGTTCTCGTCTTTTCCTTTAACTAGACTTTATCAGGTGATGGAAAGCGTTCTTTATTGAAGAACAAAAAGCTGTCCAAGCTAACATGGTACTATGTCAAAATGTTTTTTCTTACCTAAACCTAATAAACAATTGTTTTTGTCTTATTATTGAAGGTAAGCTAGTTCTGCTGGATAAAGAAGTTGTGTTTGAGTCTAAGGTTGTGACCTGATGTCTCCTGTAGGATTTCCTGCTGGAGAGAAATCATGGTTCCATACGCATAAAAGACTCATCGACCATCGTACTATAACATGTTAGACATTTACAGATGTTTGACAGATTTTTTTACTTTAGAAATGCTTCTTCAGTTTTATGCTAGATGTATCTGCAGTATGTCAGAGTTTGTACCAGAAGTTTGGGGGCAGTAATGTTTCCGTTTGCCATGTTTTCTACTTTTTTGTGGTTCCCTGAAGTCACAAAGTCTTAGAAATCTACAGATGTCTCTATTTTCTCCACTTAAAGTTCTTATAATGATTAGCTTTTTTTAGGATGTTTTATCCTACTTCATGTTGTTTAATTATATCTTAGGTTTGGCAGTTATTGGTCCTGGGTGTGGCTGCTTAGAAATGTATTAAGCATCATGGTGAATCACAATAATTGATTTCAAAAGGGGAAATGATGTGATATTTTGGGCCAGATTTGATTGGTTGCTCCCCCCCGCATCAATTATATTAACTATTAAAAAGTGCTTTATATATTCGCCCAGCTTACCTTTGTTATAAACCTTTTTTTCTGAAAAATAAGTCAAAATTTGGAAGAGAAAAACTTAAGAAATCTGCTTGGAGTGAAGAAGACTTTTTCAGTGCAGAGTAAATGTGATTCAGTACCACTCTGTCTGTTTTGGTGTTGGTCAGCTGTTGTTAGCTGTAATGCAGTGTTGGGAGCTTTTTGTTCAACCTCATATCATCCAGCTGCTGTGGTTGGAGCAAAATCTAACAGAAAACCTGCACGATCTTGCAGGGGTCTTTCCTGCCCCCCCCAAAAAAGCTAACTTTAGATTATATTTCATTCCTGAGGTTTAGAACCAGTTTAGTTTTTTTGTTTTTTTCTTGTGTGGACTGAAGTGAATAAACTGTGTTGTGCTCTACAGACTGAGCTTTGCCCTCAGTTTGCGATTAAGTTTATTCTCCTTCAAAGTCCTTTGTTTTTTCTGTCATTATATGTTGCTGGTTTTTAGTATAATTAGTGAGTTTTAGAATTATTCAAGTTGAGAAACTATGTCATTTTACTGCACTTCATTGCTAAGCAAAAGTGCATGGCTGTTTTTAGCAAAGGTCAGAATGGAAACATTCTGACAAAATAATTTAACAAAAGATGTCTGTGTGGTTTGGGCCTGTATCAGATTCTAACGTGATGATAAACATGATTTTTACAGGATTCAGTGAAAACTTGCAACATTAAAGGGATAAGTAGATGGGTCTGGTTATCTTTTTATGTTGCAGCTTTTTTCTGCTTTTATGAAAAACAAAAGAAAAGCAACACGTGGGTTCAGACCTTAAGCTTTAAGATCTTGGTCACCAAGATCTTTATATGTTTGGCCTAATAATGGCTTCTAGTTGATTAAATATATTTTTAGTTAAACCAATAGTTTTAATGCGTGTGATATGTAATATCATAGCCTGCCAAAAATTGGTTGATTTACACTCAGGTTGCATCATCTACATGTTTTTCAGTTTTGGGACCAAAAAATGCTACAACATGTGTCAGTATTTTGGTTTGAATGCATTTAATAAAAGGGAAAAGCGTTTCAGATTTTGAGCTACTGATTGATTGGCCTGTTTGATTTCTGTCCAAACTCTAAACCTTTGTAGAGTTAAGATGCTAAATATGAGTGGTTTTGAAACAGCAATCTTTCAAAAAAAAGTTGGTATACCTTCACACTCGTAGCATTTCCATATCGACCCCCAAGAGCTTACAGCGAATATTACATATGAAAGTGAGAAATGATAAAACATGATCATGATTCTCTGAAAGTAAGATTCTCAAGGGAACATTTCAAGCTAACCTTCCCTGAAACAATACTAACTTGCTCTTTTTCAGGGCTCTAAGCTCCACCCAGACATTGATCCAGAATATCTCAAAGGTCAGGGTCATTGTCACTAACATTGTCTTTGTAATGAAATTAACCCTGTTTTAGATCATTGACCTGAATGATCATGTCTTGATTGTTTTACATAATTGATTTTTAGTAAATCTAGTCTCACCTTCCCTTAAGGGACCAATTTGATTGCTTTAATGACTTCTCTTTATGTTTTGCACACATTCCATTTTTCTTGTTTATTATTTTTACTAATGTAACCTTTATTTTACAAGGAAAGTCACCTTCAATATTAACAATCACCTTTTCTATAAAGACCTGACAAAAAAAGTGAAATAAAAATGAATAAATAAAAAATACAAATGGCATCCAAAAATAGTATTTTAAAAAGGAAAACTGTACAGAAAGAAATATCAGCCAGAATTTAAAAACACTGATCATTTAAAGAAGTCATCTCTCTAGCTCTAAAATCACTTCAGAAGATCGAGCTTTTGAGCTGCAAGAGGTCTTGCAAAATGTCATATTGGCTCGCCAGGCTCAAGCCAGTTCAGTGCAAACATTGGGGACTGAGAGCGTCATGGGAAAGTAAAGAGTATTGCTTTGTGTCGGATCTAACAGCATTATAGGAAATGAATTCTGATGTTGTAGTGGGTTGTGTCAGATGGGTCTCACTTGGTGTAACTGAATTAGGTTTGTAGGTCACAGAGGCAGTCAGAACTGAAAATGACAGCACTGCAATACAATGTATTAGACAACAGCCAATCAATAGGGCTGAATATGTTAATACCTAAAATGAAGATTCAGATTAGAAAAGGGTTTATATTTTACCCTGCAGAGCAGTTACGTTTTCTTTAAGTTTGGGGATTTTCACAGACTGTCATACAAAGACTGCAGCTACTGCTCAGTTAATTTACTTTGCAGATGTGACAGTGGCAAACAAGCAGACAAAAACCTTATAGGTGAAAAGAAAACTAACCAGCATAGTTTGGTTTTATTGCATTTTATTTGTCTGATTACCTCCACCAAAGAGGTTATGTTTTTATTAGCGTTAGTTAGTTAGTTAGTTTGTTTGTTTTTTTTCAAAATAACTTGAAAAGTGTTGGGTGGACTTTGCTTAAATTTTCACAGAAGAGGCATATTATAGCCATGACAAAGATTAAATGTTGCTGATGACCTGGACTCCCACTTTTCAGGTTATTTTGAAAACAAACAGACAGACGAACAAACAAACAAGCTGCTTGGCGGAGGTCTCTGCTCTCTGAGTGCTTTTCTAGTTTAGTATGTTTTTATCTTTATATAGGTGTTAAAGAAAACTGGTTAATTTGTATGTTTTGCCATTTCCAAAATTATACATTTATGGCATATTAGTAGTATAAAGTAGTAGACCAAAAGGTTTTTTTTTTTTAATTGATCCAGAAGAATATCTGCTTTAATCATAAAAAATAAAATGAAAGTAAAAGATTCTGCCATTCGATTTTTATTTGTGAATTTGAACTGTTTGATTTTTCACTAATTTCCCAAACAAACACCTCTGTTAGAAAAGAAAAATAATTTAACGTTGGTAAAAACTAAGCTAAAAACATGTTACAGTGCTGGTAAAGATGACAGTCCACAGATTATTTTATAGACCAACAGTCAGTATTTTATTTCAGAATTGTTAACTTCTTTTTGGATAGTTACA
>JAUZNJ010025434.1:0-23472 GCA_034780135.1 Jordanella pulchra | reverse complement strand
ACAGTCCACAGATTATTTTATAGACCAACAGTCAGTATTTTATTTCAGAATTGTTAACTTCTTTTTGGATAGTTACAACATATTGTTTACCATTTAAATAATCAATGTCAATGTTTTTTTTTAAATCATGATTTTAACTTTTAAACAACCATCTTTTTTAACACCCAACAAGGTAATGTCGCCTAATTAGTAAACCAATATTTATGTTTCCCTTTGTGTTTTTTACTTTTTGATTTGTTCATTAGTGGACCTTACTCATATTCCAGGCAGCTGCAGAAAAAATTAAGAGCCATGTACTTGAAGCACTCTTAGATTTCTGAATAATTCATCATCAACAAAAGAAAAAAATGCATTTAAGTGTGACCTGAACTGAACCAGGATGCACTGGAATGACCAGAGTTGATTTTTATATACCGACTGTATATTTAATCAGGAGCTTTGCCAAACAGCCACACCATTGAGTACCAAAGTGGATCAGCAACCAAGCAGTCATGAAAATCAATCTAATGTATTCATACAGATCTTAGTTTTGAAGATGCAAATTATTTACATCTCCATCACAGCTCATGGATGATTAGTAATGGTGTAGCTCAACCAAGGCAAATAGATTCTAGCAACAATGCAACAGGAATTGATAAGCGATCAGATCTGGTTCTAACCTTTCTATACCATGATACATTAGACTTGACTGCAGCCAAACAGTCTGTTAGTAAACGTTCAGTTGCTAATTTTATTGGTTGTTTGGTTAACCAATTAATTTGGTTTATCCAAATCCAATGGCTGGGTCAGTTCTCTGACCAATATATTGGTTAGTATAACCAAAATTGGTTTCAATTGGTTTTTAGCACTTTGGGATTCTTATGAATGTAAAGTGCATTATAAATAAAGCATATTATTATTATTATTATTATTATTTGTTGTTTTTTTCAATCAATCCATTCTTAGAGTTTAAAGCAAGGTCAGTGTTCACAAATGGCGGGTGTATAGTGCTACAAAACATCCACATAGTTAAATACAGCACTTACTGTATAAGCAATGAACAAGATAAATTTGCTTTTCCTAAAAATTATCGAAATACTCTTACATGTTAACACAGCCTCTTACCCTCTGAGTGATCACACATGATCATATAGCACAATTTGCTCTTGCGTTGCCTCCCTTCCTTCTGCTATCGGTACACTTGGACCAGGTTTGCACTGCAGGTGAACTACTTCAGAATTCAGATAAACCGTGTCAACGCTGGCAGACGTAGCCATGTCAGGCTGTGGTTCTCTGGTCTGACTGGGCTCACACTGGAATGATGCCTACAGAAGCTGGACTTTAGTGTGCTAGAAAGTTTTCCAAAGGTTTGGTGTGGAAGCACTGTCTCTCTCAACAGATCAGTCCCTGGTGCTGAGCAGTTGCTTTCTGTGCGTCTTATCAGTGTAGACTGATACCATGGCAAAAGGAAAAGCATGGGTACTCCCAACACCAGACAAGATCCACTCCTATCTCCCCCACATTGTGCTGCCTTGTCTCATGTTTTTTTCTTATTTCCCTTTTTTAATCTTGTCTTACACATCTGTCCTAGTCAGGGTTTTCCATATGAGATCATTTCCCCCTTTATTTTTTATGTGGGTTATAAGATGTACACACCTTGGGTACTGGTTGTACTTGTTCTTTTCTCTGTCTGTCTTGTTTATCCCTGTGGACTGCAGTGATTGCTTATTTACCCAGAAGCCTTGACTTAGAATTACACTGCTCCACACATAGCCTGAACCCACGTCCTCCCTATTGTCTGTAGCTGGAATACTGATGAATGACCAGGATTTTTTCTTTTTCTAGCTAAACAGACACAAATTTCTCCAGTTAATTTAGCAGATTGAAACAAAGAACAATCTGTTTCATTACGACTATAATTTGTTGTTCTATTCTGGAGCAGAAGTGAATACAATCCTAATCTGATAACCCAAATAAGCTCTCATGCCAGCTTTTTGTTTGTTTGATTGATCTTATTCGGGTTTGACAGAGGAGGTTGAACATCTCAGATATGCAAATGATTTAAAAAAAGAAAACTGCACTGGGATTTTATTGTCTCCAAATTGCCGTATTTTTTTCCAACCTAAAGATGTATATCTGTCCTGTTATTTATGATGCAGGATATTTATGCAGGCGGTTTTCTGTTGTGAGTAAAACCAGAAATGGCATTAAAATAAAGCATGAAATGTAACGCAGACAGGCACCACATGCCACAGCTCACTGCAGCTGTGGTCTGATGAAACCAGCCAATCAAATCAGTTCAGGAAGCACCACTGTTGGCTGCCTTTGTTCTTCTCTGAGCTTCCCTCCCCAGCACTAAACACGAAATGATGAGCAGGGCAGTGATAAAGGAAAATTGATGTCTTTTTTTTTTTTTTTTTGCAGTGGCTGCCAGCAGGGCTTATGAGAAGGATGTGATAATACTTTCAGCCGTAATGTGAAAGAAGTGGTCTCATGCTGCAGGCTTGATTTGTATCTTGGGAATATGAGAAAGCCTCAATGGAAAAAATGCATTCTAAGCATTTTTGCTCCCTATTGTTTCCTTTTATAGGTGTTTATTCTAACTGTGGTAAAGCTGATCACCAAACCACATATATTTCTTTATAGAGAGATCACTGAAGTCTGCCTCGTCTTGCTGTTGTTACAGAGAGGTATTCAATATTTGCCTTTCTGTTTAACCGGTGAAACTTGTGTCATAACTGCAGGTTTATATTGATCTGGCTTTGGTGCCGGTTAGAGATTACAGTAAGAGCAGCAGATAAGCAGATTAGCTTTGCTGTGTAGAATTTATGTTATACTGTACAAATCATTTTATGGGCTTTACTTTTAATTGTTTGGTTTTTTTAACCTCCTGGGTTCATGGGACCGTAATAATTTTTTACCTTGACTAAATACAAATTTTCCATTTAGTGTTTTAATAGGTTGAATGTTTTACATGCAAATATGTTTAAAACAACTGTAGCATCTATTCACAGGGTCAACATGTTTAACTGCAGCAATACAATTATAAATCTAAACATAATGGGGATAAATCAAAATGTGTAAATCGCCTTCTTTAACATCCACTTTTCTAATATGAAAGTAGATATGTGATTTAGATTAAAAGCGTGTTTAATCAGTTTAAAATTCCTTATATTTGTGTGGTATTCTCTGTTCCACTTGACCTATTCATCAATAAATTAGTTTAGAATTTGTTCAAGAAGATTTATCCATCTAAAACCAATAAACTTGGTTATTAACTTTACAAACTAAATGTTTTCCTCTAAACACTGTAATTATCCATTTCTCAAGTTGTAGCAGCATACAGTGATGGGTTCAGATCTCTTCAACACGTTCCGCATTTCTTTTAATGCTGTGAGGATAAAAGTCTTATGAGCATTTCTTTACACTTAAATACCCAACATAAACATTTGTCCATATTATGGAAAAAATAAATGATTGAAAGAAAATACCTGCTTTTAAAATTGAGTCAATTAGGGTTTTAATAATTTTAATTTTAAATCTAAGGAAAGTAGAAGCAAGTTCGTATAATCAACACATAATAGTAGATAAATACCATTTATCAGTTTGTCCTCACTACTGGCTAGGGATTACCCAACATGTTTTTTTTTTTTATTAAGATGTTTAAATATGTATATTTTATGGATCTATTACTCATTACTAAGACTTTAACGTCTCAGCGGGGTTAGTATAATGTAGATTTCCCGTATAATCAGCTCTAGTGCAGAGGAAGCTGTAGAAGGTCTTTGCCCTGTAAGATATCTTGGAGTCTTGCTAGATTTGCTCAGAGACTCAGATTCATACTGATTATCAGCAGTGATTCATCTGTGTTTGCCTTTGTCATTCAAATGTACACAGATTCTTTAAAACTTCTATAAAATCTGTATTAGGTTAGGATAATTAAAAACTATGCTCTAAACTGGAGTTTTCGGAAAACGTCTGAGTTTCTTTGTGCTTTTAGCGTCCAGTGGAGACTGTGGCGGTCATCCCATATCTACAAGTGGTAAGGTTTCTCATGACCTCAGTGGAATTAGACTTCATTTGTGAAGGTGTTTTTTTTTCACATAAAATTTAAAACTATGAGTTTAATCAGAAATCACCTCTTGTCAGGCTTAGTCAGCGATTGAACACTAGTTGTTTAGTTCAATTTTATGAGGTCAGGCTGATTACAAAACTCTTCATAAGGATGATGTTGATCAGAACAAGCTTAATGATCTCTAGTATAATTTAAAGTAAAGCTTTTTCTTTTCATTTTGAGGCATATCTGCGGTTTACCCAGAGAGAATAAGACTTGTAGGAAGTAACAGTAAGGATGTATTGGCACAAAGTTTCTCTTTCTAAACAGAACAAGTTCATAGAGAAATTCAATCATTGTGAATTTTTACACTGTCTTGTAAGCAGACCTTTGAAAGAATCAGAGTTATATGTCCTAGAATACACACAGCTCTGTTTGTAATGCGAGTTGCACTAGGCCAGTTAATCACAAATGCAGTGCAGGACTCTTAAGGGTCACCTAAAATGTCAAAATAATAGTTGAACCCTAGTTTACAGCAGCTTTCCTCCCACACAGTTGCATTATTTTTCATCTCCCCCAAATATAGTATCAAGGCTTCAAGGATAAAAAAAATGATTATTTTCTTAATTTTGTTTAGATATCTTTTAAAAATGGTATCAACAGATCAAACTTTGCAAAGAAAGACAAGCAGCAGAAAATCCCTGCAACACATTCTCATCATTAATAGAATCTTGTTAGTTCATTTATTTGTGTTGTATGTGTTGCACACTCGAACAAAAGTGATGTTGAGACATGTGATGGTTGTAGATTTACTTTACTTTCCCTTTCTGAAAGTACAAACAGCATTCATAAATCCGACATTCGTCACACTATGGCTGCTATGTTCTATTGAGCTTAATTTCTGTAACACAGAAACTTAGGACCCAAGGCTGCCCTAAGTGCCTGTTCAAGAACAGTAAGCAACCTATATGTGAATGTTCTGCTTAAAATGGACAATGAAACAGCGCTTTTTGATAACAAAACGAAATATTCATAGGAAAATTAATAAAATCATATTTTAATGGGGGGGGGGGGTTCCTTGATCTAAAGACCCGAGCAACTGGTTCCCCACAAATGCTTTATTGATTTTAAGTGATATGCAATAACAATACAAGCAAAATAATAATCAGTACAGAGTAATACACAATACAAAGCTAATAATATAATAACTGAGGTTGCAAAAGACTTTGGTATAAAGTATGTAGGTCATATAAGAAAACACCGATCCTCTCACTGGAGGCTCATTGGCAGCTTATTAGCCTTGGTTGCTTGGAGCATTATCACAGTGTTAACCTTAACTTAGATATATAACTTAATGTGAGTTATGTGGAATAGCAAAAATCTGTATAGAGCAAGGTGACGCTGGCAATGGTGCATTCACTGGCATCACAAAACCCATGGTGCTTTCAAGAGTGTGGAACGTATTAAACTAAGCAAAAAAACAAGCTAAAACTCATTAGAGCTTATCTCAAATAATAATGTATCAACACATAAACAGTTTGGTCCTTTTAATGAACATGAAATAAGAAATAGGCTGCTGTCTTATTTTAGAAAGCTTTTAAACATACTGAGAATGTCCTTCCCTTATATTTTATGAGTTAATAGTGACAACTATATGACACTTATAGCCCTGGTTGGGATTTTTGTGAACTTTTTTTTTTTTTTTCAAAAAGTAAAAATATTTATTTAAAACAATTTCTAATAAATTAATTCAAGATGAGGCATACAGTGGAGGTAAACAATGCACACATACAAAAACAGGCATTTCTTTCATTCCGGTATAAATATGTTTTGGTTATTTCATTGTACAGGATCAAAAGTCTTACATTAAAACCAAATAATGTCAGGCATCTAAATGAAGCACAGCAATTCATGCCGTTTAATTTTATTTTTCGGATACGTTGAGATAATATGATTGAACAAGCTTGAGGGTAATATAGAGATTCATGTAAAAAAAAAATAGATGAGAATGCAAAAATAAAAACAAGAAACTGCAATAGCCATAAATCGGATTTGTTTTCACAAAGAGATAAGAGAAAACCATGAGCTTTAAACTGTCCTTTTAGTGGTATTGGCTTTTAGGAAGATAAAATGGCTTTTTAACCCTTTAGTTGAACAACTCTGCTTATATTTCAAATAGTGGCTCAGATTTAGCTTAACAGAAGAATGAATCTATTAAATAATTCCACTTTTTCTCCTCCTCTGGCTCTCTTTCATTAATCGTGGCCTCCTTTTGTATCTCTGAGGCAGTTACTCTGTTTAACTCAGTAGTTGGTCTTTGTTTGTGCCGTTTCCCTCCATTTCTTTATGGCACTGGAGATAGTCACGTCTGTCATGCTGTGAGGACAGTTTATGTTTGGAGCCGCCACTTCACATCTGATTAATGTGAGATTCATCTGCACGTGAAGGACATGCTGACAATAGTTATGCAACAAAGAGCCTGTCAGCGTATTCTGATACTAGGTCTGTATGTTAAATTATCCAAAAGAATCAAATTTACAGGCTTTTTTTTGCCAGTCTCAAACCTGTAGATGGCTTCAAAAAAACATTAATCTGAACAGTAATTAGCAAATACAATTCAGAAGATTGTCCCACTAAGATTATTTTTATAACTTGTATACGTAAAAGATAAAAAATAGCACTTATGGCTGCTAGTGTTAGTTTTAGATGCTCATTAGCTGATCTAATATGGCGTGAATGCTTTAATTGAAAACAAAAGTAAGCAAAAAATAGAATTGGATAACAATCAATCATGAAAAAGTGACAGTTTACATCTCCATTTATTTTTAAAGATTTATAAAAATTTAAAAGATTAACCTTTTTTTTACATAAGACTTTAATTGGGGGTCTGTACGGTGGCACAGTGATTAGCGCTGCTGCCTAGCAGCAAGAAGATTCTGGGTTCGATTCCCAGTCCGGGGTCTTTCTGCATGGAGTTTGCATGTTCTCCCCGTGCATGCGTGGGTTCTCTCTAGGTACTCCGGCTTCCTCCCACAGACTGTTAGGTAAATTGGCTGTCTCGATTGTCCCTAGGTGTGAGTGTGTGTGTGCATGGTTGTTTGTCCGTATGTTGCCCTGCGACAGACTGTCGTCCTGTCCAGGGTGTACCCCGCCTTATGCCCATACTCTGCCAGAGATAGGCACCGGCCCAACCGTGACCCTGACGGATGAAGCGGGAGAAGATGGATGGATGGATGGGCTTTAATTAGGATGTTATGTTTGCAGAGCAGGGGTGCCCTCATACTACCTTTTCATTTCTAATACAAAACAGATATTGCAGCTTTGAGTTTTGACCAATACTGATGTTAGCATGAATCATACATACTTTTATTAATCATTTTTTAGTGTGGGATGAGATGCACATCATATCAGCATAAACAGACTTTTTAAAGATATAGTTATCGGTCCAATAATTAAAACTAGACATATGTGAACAACCAATATTTACTTTCATCTATTTGCTTCGTCTTGCTTCAAAAGAGAAAGAGGAAGGGATTGGTCATTTGGTGTTTGTTTGGTTTTGTTCCATTTACACTGATGCAGTATATCCTATGTTTAGCTGTAGCAGTGGAGTAATGTAAACACCAGAACCTTTTTTATAGGGAATACAACATTTTGGTAAATGTTGGTCTTAATGTAACTTTAATTATGAAGATTAATGTAAAAGTTGCATTAATTGTTCTTCTCTTTTCTTTATGATTCTTTGTTTTGAATGTTGGATTGGTTGGTCATTGGTTAGGACAGTCAAGTCGATGATCAGCCGCTTTCCGTCACCTGCTGAGTAATCGGTTCATCTCTGTGTCAGTGTTGGTGTTGGCTCGGAGTGGAAGCCCGACGAGACAAATGGTGCTGTACAGCTGGTGGCTATACTTTTGTATGTAAGCCACCAGTGTGTGGTAGACTGTGTGTATTACAGTGAGGGAGATGGAGTAATGGCAGATGCTCTCCTCGGCCGTGTACACATGCTCCAATGCTGCTGCCATCTGGTTGTGTGCATGTAGCTGAGGGCGCAGTGCTGGTCGCCGTGAAATCACTGATGGATGGAAGGCTCAAGGCTTAAATCCACTTAAGATAGTGAGCAGCGATAGACGGTGGGTGGGGGGGCACGGAGGGTCATGCCTTTGTCTCTCTGGGGGGAGAGTACCGCAGTGGGGCAGCATGTTGCTAAACTATGGAAAAAAATCTCAGAAAAATTCATTGTGAATTCATACACCGAAAAGAAAATATTTTAACAAGCCAATTTCTGGTTGTTTTAAAAGCAAACAAACTGCTTCCAATAAATTACATGATTTCATGTCGACTTGTTGACCTCTAACTGTAATTAATTCACCAATCAGCCGGCTTTTGACTTTTTTTCCCCAAACAAAGAAAGAAAACCAGTTTTGTCAGCAAACAGCATTGCCTTGATGCAGCTGGACTAAAGTCAGACGGAATTTTTTTATTTGATATAAAGTTTCTACTTTTACAGACAAACTTGACAACTTTATTGTCTCTCATTTATAGTGTCCTTTTAATAACACACACTTTGGTCTGAATTTCCACTGGAAAATCTGGAGGAAACAAGTAGACTATTTTCCCACAGTGTGAAGGTTTCTTAGATATGATTGAGTTAAAGAGAAAAGCTCAAGATTTACTGTATTGCATTACCTAATATGCAAGACTAGAATAGAACAAATGGTATTCTAGAGGTTTTATCCACTGAGATCCAGGTTTCCCGACATTATGTCCTCTGTTTGTGTGCATTTTAAAATACAGTGAAAAAAAATGCTTCCAACATCCCTGAAGAAATTGATGGTTCAAAAGCAAATCGATATGGATAGAACTGAAAAAAACAAACAAGTACAGAAAACAGACACGTTTCCCCTTTGAACAGTTGAAAGACTTATTTTCTTTGTGAGCTTTGCAACAAAATAATTTATACTAGGAACTTGTGTATTATGAAATACTTTAATTTTATTGAAATGAGACAAAGACTAAAAGTCTAAACATTAAGGCTTTAATGTGGATATTAATCTTTTAAATATCTGATTTAGAGATGTTAGCCCTTTCAGAGAAGTTTCCACACATTATTCTTATCTACAGCTACACTTAAAAAGAACAGAATTAGATGAAAGTGCAATGATTTGTGTCGGTCATTTCAGAGGGTAAAAGGATTATTTTCAGAGATTCTTTATACATAGCTTTATACAGCAAAGTTGAAGCTTTTATTTCTTGTAATTTTTGATTATGCCTTACAGGTAAAGAAAACTCCAAATATAGTGTCTCAGGAAATTAGAATATTACAATAGACCACTCAAAGAAAGTGCTTGGTTGGACCTCCTCAATGTGGCACAGAGGCCATCAGCCTGCATATTCTAGGTGTAATGGAAGCCCAGGTTGCTTTGACAGCTGCTTTCAGGTGATCTGCCCTGTTTGGTCAAGTGTCTCTCATCTTCCTCTTAACAATCTATAGATTTTCTATGTGTTCATGTCAGGGGAGATTGCTGGCCTATCAAGAGAAGGATCATTGTGGTCATTGAAGCACCTAAATGTACCTTTGGCAGTGTGCGCTGGTGCCAAGTCCTGCTGGAAGAATAGAATCAGAATGTCCAAACAGCATGAAGTAAGAATTTCCTGGTATACAGCTGCAAATACTGTGGGCTTTAGAAAACACAGTGGATGACAAGGCACCCCAAACCAACCCTGCCTGTGGAAAATACACACTGAACTTGAAGCAGCATGGATTCTGTGACCTTCCACTCCTCCTCCAAACTCTGGAACTTGGATTTCCACATGAAATACAGAATTGACTTATCTGAAAACACAATTTTAGACCATTTGAATCCAGTTTTCTCCTCAGCCCAAGTAAGACACCTTCAATGTAATCTTTGGTTCAGGGGAGACTTAACATGAGCAGTGTGACATGTAGCCCATGTCTAGTATTTATCAGTGTGTGGTGTGAATCCAGCCTCACTCCACTTCTTGTGAAACTCTCCCAAATCTTATCATCTGTAAAGTCAGCAGCCTTCCTATGATCGTTCAGCCTACTGACCCAAACTGAGAGGCCATTTAAAGGCTCTAGACAAGCTTTGCAGGTGTTTTGAGTTGATTTGCTGATTGTGTGACACCATGAGTTTCTGGTTGTGAACCAAGTTTCCTACCCTTTCCTAATTTTCAGACTTTTAAATTTTAATCTGCACACCATAATCATCAAAATTTTATTTACATACACTTTTTGAGATGATTACGGTAACAAAGAACATTGCACTTTTATGCAAGATTCAAAGATTTTCAGATGTTTTTTGTTCAAACAGGAAGGTAGGTTACTGGTCTTATATATGTTATATGTAGGAATCTTCATTCTACCCATAATTTTATGATTTTATTGCTTTATCAAATAATATATTAAACCAGTTAAATGTTTTGACAAAATTAGGGGCACTCCATTATATTTCACATTTAGGACCTGACTTTTTTTTTTTTTATACAATCCAAATAAGAGACACTAAATTGTAGGTGCAAAAAAGAAATATCATGCAATATGCGGCCATGTTGCTGGTGATCTACAAAGATTAAAGCTAAAAAGGATTAGACCTGCAAACAGGTTTGGTCTTCCCCAAGGAGCATTTGCATATCCTCCACACATAAATTTGGTCGTAAGAATGTGATCTGTACATTAATAAAGGTAAAATATACCAAAAAATGTTTGCATTTGATGTTTCTCCCCATTTAAACACACATTTCGATTTGTACCTGATTTCTATACTGTTATGCGGATTTTTCACATTAAATATTATTTATTTCACTTACTGTCTCTAAATATGAGACAACCTACCAG
The DNA here is from genome assembly GCA_034780135.1 of Jordanella pulchra. NCBI lineage: Eukaryota > Metazoa > Chordata > Actinopteri > Cyprinodontiformes > Cyprinodontidae > Jordanella > Jordanella pulchra. Next base: position 12,583 of record JAUZNJ010025434.1, on the reverse strand, counting down.
CTAACTACATTGTCAAAAGAAAAAAAGAATAATATTAAAAAAAAGGAATTACTGTCCAAATGTTGCTTGCTCAATTTTGGTAATTTAACAGCTTAATTTGCATTTCAATGTCTTGTGAGCCCCCGCCTGCATAATGCAGCATATAAGATCCAGAGTACAAGAATGAGACTGAGTACATCGAGGGGAAAGGCTGAGCAAACCAGTCGTGACTCTTGCTCTTTAGAAGAGGTTATCTTTGGCCATGCAGGGCTGCCTGTCTGCCTCCATCACTTCAAAACATGCAAACGCTGCCTGAGGAGCTGACCCACAGAGGGCTAGAAAGCACTGTCATCCTTTTTTAGCCTTATCTCAAACACTTCTGTTTGATTCCTTCACATCTTTTAGCAATTTCTGCCCTTTTTAAATCCCATAACACCTTAATCTCTTCTTTGCCTCATTTTTCTTCTGCTTTTCTTGGTTTCTGGATTTGTTCATACAACTGCTGTGCCTTTGACTCTCCTTTTTTTTTCCTTTTTGAACATTTTTTTCCTTTATTTCACAGCCGTCCATAAAAGTTTTTATTCTCGGGTATCAGCAGAACTCCACTCCTGGTTGGTGTGGTGCTGAAAACTGGAGGCTAAATGTGTTTTACTTAAACTGGAAATCTTGAACAAAGTCATTTGTAAAAAAGAGTTTTGTGTTTCCTATTAACAGATGCTCTCTAAGATGGGGGAAGTCTTCCTCCAATTGCTTTAATTTCAACTTTTAGGGTCTTTTGATTTGTTTACACAAAAAAAACAAATCTAGTTCAGAGGGATTTACCTTCTGTCTTTAAAATGTTATCTTAGGACACAGCATTCAAAACTGCTTTGCTATAAGAAGTGGTTTTCATTTTACCAAGTTGATGGAAAAGCCTGCTGTTCACTTAGTGGTTTAATGTGATTTAGAAACCCTTCTTCTTGCCTTTCAGGGTTTCGTGTTTTCTAGAGAACACTTTGAGTCACGTGTCTGTGACTCTCTGAGTCAGCTGGACATTCCTTAGTTCCTTGTCATTTTCTTGTTCTTAAAGCTGTTAATTATATCCATCTTCTGCAACACACTCACAAACCCCTCTGTTCTCCTAGGCTCTTGCGACTCACCGGGCCTACCTCCTAACAGCACGCATTCCAGCCAAGGTAAGAACAAGAGCTCAGCTCTAATCTAATGGAAGGTCAGAGAAATCATTTTTCTTTTTTTTCCAAGACCTTTCTAATGTTGCAGTAGGTCAAATCTTTCAAATCTTTCGGTCTTCATGTGCATTGTGTTAGATAATTTATATTAAAAAAAAAAAAAACAAGCAAAGAAATGTTGACAAGTAGTTTTAATTAAACATTTTATTTTATTATTTATTAAGGCATACTTAAAGAAAATGCAAACTAAACACCAGGTAGTGTTTTTCCACAGAGGCTACTGGATGAGATGGGGGGTGGGGGGGTACACACACATAAAAAAGATGCACAAAAAATAAAAGGAGAAGAACATGCAAACTATTTAACACAAAAAAGTTGGTGGTTTGAATCTGGTTATAAGTCTTAAGATCTGAAGCGTATGGTCATCAATTCTTTAGCTGCAGACTTTGTGTTTTGTTCATTTAGCTTTAATGGCTAAGATAAATATAAATTTATACACTGAATTTAATTATTTTTCTTTTTTTCTGGGATTTATTATCAATCTCAGTTATACAAAGCCTCATTATTAACTTACTGTGTTACATTATGGAAACTCAGTTTGCTCCTGGTTGTAAATTCAGTGCTGAAAACTGCCTGTAGCTCTTTTATTTTTATCTCAGCAGGTTTTCTCTTGGAGCGATCATTTGGCTCCTCCTGTATGAAGCTTCAGGGCCTAACAGCCTCTGACTGATCTAAAACATTCACACAGGCCGTTTCTCACTCACATATTCATTCATGTCTTCCTCCTGCCTTTTCCCTCTCTGTTTGTTGTTAATACCATGGTTCCTATGCAGTCTGGAAAAGGCTGGAATTTGCTTTTAGCTTTTTCCAGGTCTGAATAATTGTGGCAAAGCATAAACTTGATGAGGGAGAAATGTTTTCATTTCTAATTTATACTTTTGTTTAAAAGATCCAATAAAAATCTTTGAAATAAGACACTTTTTACACATGTTCATATTTAAACTGCATCTTTTCTCCTTGAATTGAATTATTTCAACCTAATATTTTCCCAAACTAAGAGTTACTGAGCGAGGGAATCTACTAATATACTTTAATCATACTCCAACTCTTTCATTTTCATATTTTGTTTTGATTTGTTGGCATAATAATGTCTGTTACAGCATCCATTACCAAAGTTTGAGATCTGAAGGAAAAACCTCAGCATCCCGTCTCTTTGTTTATAGAGCATAAAGTTACTAAAGCCCAGCTAGGCATCGGGTGCTCGAATGTATGAAAGATCAGTCTGGCTGAGTGGGAAAATGTTGAAATGGAAAATGCATAGAAACTCCTTCATGCTTTTTATTGCCCAGTAACTCATTCTGAAGAACTTATATTCTATATTTCTCTGTTTACTGGAAACGCACTGAAACAGACTGAGGTGAAAAATACTTTAAGATACAATTAAAAGCATAAAAATAAAACCCAAAGTTCCTTCAAGCGATTATTTACAATTGATTACAATCAATCATTGTACATCAGACAATGACTTATACATAAAAACAAAACCAACATTAAAAGATGAACCAATAAGCTGACATACGGACAGTGAACGACTGAGTGAACAGCATTTGGTTCCTCCTTATAGCTCTCAGTATGACACCTTGGCCACTGCTTCGCTAACATTTATCCCTACATTGACTTCAGTCCGTCCAGAGAGCTGCCTTGCAATCAGATCACAGAGGTAAATTCAGCTACAAAAAGAGCAATGAAAAAACATCTTTCCCTATAAAATGAGCAGTGAAAAACACCTGCATTATATACAATTATGTTGTATGCATCAAAGTCTAACAGTTGTTAAAATTACTGTGTGTGGTTGGTGGAGCAGAAGATTACAGTGTTAGAAACTCCATCAATAGGTTCTGCTAATAAACCTCAAACATTATACTTATTTAATACATTTGATCCGTTTTATTAGAGTAAAACAAAGTAGAATCGTCATAGCACAAGGTAGATCTATTGATAACCAGGGACCTTGGCTCATATCTACAGGGGCCCTTTATTTAAACCTTGTATTGTACGATGTTCACTAGAGTAAATAGGTGCAGGTTTACAGATCCTGCTGGTGGGGAAACAGACCGTGACAAAGAAGCAAGAGGTGTGCATAAATTATGATAATTCTTATTATATCAGATGTAAAGACAGGACATTTATTTGTCTCTTTATCAAAGCCTTGTGTCACTAAGGTTTATTTGTTAAGGATTTCATTTTTGTAACCTTTGTGTTTCGTATTTATTTGTTTCATTTTTAAAATAGATTTTTGAAGCTTGTATCATAGGATTGGGCATCAAGGAGAAAGTATTTATTTATTTCATTTTCAAACAGAGCAAGTCTTATTTTTTATATATTTGAGAATGTGCTTAAAGGTTTGCTAAAAGACACACACACACACAAATACAACCCATACTGTTCAGTCAGACAGTAGAGAAACAGTTTATTCTCATCCTCCCTCTCATCTCTAAGCCAAGCCTCAGAAACAGAGCTCCCACCTGGAATAGTCTGGCTTCGCCGCCTGGCCTGCCCTCAGGCTTTCTGCTGTTTGCCTTTCTAAAAGAGGAAGAAGCAGTGGAAAACTGAGCTCATTATGAATGTGAGCGGGATTCCCATTTCAGATGAAATTACTTATTTTGGTCTCTACTTAGACATGGGATGATGAGCCATGTGGTTTTTTTCTCTGCTTTTCTCTTTGTCCTAAAATGACCTGTTTAAACTCAAATAAAACATAATGCTGGAGTAAATTACCTCCTTTATTGCTTGGAAATGGCTTTACTTAACACATTATAAACAGTGGAAGATGGTTAAGATTATTCATGGAAAACACACCTTGAAGTGTTACTGCATGTATGTTCAAGAGATTATTGGTTGAACTAGGTAGGAATGTGTGATCGCATCCTACTGAAAATAAACATACTAGTTTCATACCTCTTTCTGTGCATCTTTCTGCATCTGACAATATAACATGTTTTTTTTCCTTTCTCTTCCTTTTTTAGGTAGAGCACTCCTTTAATTATCTGGAGATCCAGGGAATATCTTGCAGCAAACCAACACAGGTATTGAGCATTACATACAATCATAGAACATAATGGGAAACTTTACATTTTAGAATAAAAAAAAACATAAAAAAACAAAACAAAAAGGAAACTGAAGCATGAGAGGTGATGAGAGTTGTTTTAAAGTCTGCACATTAGTCTTTTTAGGTCGGTTAAAGATAAGTTGACCCTGTCTAGTGCGCCTTACTATTAGAGGTAGGGTTCAAATTCACTTCAGGGTTTTGAACAAAATATACTTCTCTAAGTATTCCTGATTAACATTCTTTTGAAGTATTGATATTCTTTCTTAGGCTCACCTCTTCCTACCTCTAACCACTTTACTGTATGAAAAACAAAAATGTTTTAACCAAAAAAGCACCACTTAAACCGGAATAGTTTATGTATATGTACATAAAACTTTTTCCATTGTTCTTGTGTTATTTTCCATGTGCAGATTTTGCTGTGTCACATTAGGGTCAAGAAAATATGCATACTAAAGTGGACGAGAGGTGCAAATGAGCTGCAGAAAATATAAACATGCTGCAAAGGTAAAAAGTACAGCAAATACAAAAAAGGTGGCTAACAGAAAAAAAAGCATGCAAAGGAAAAGCATTACAAAAAAAGAAATCCTGTAATTACTAAAAAAAATGGGAGAAACCAAGTGCAAACAAGCAGCAAATGAATAAATTATGTTAACACACAAAATACACGCAAATAGAAAAAAAAGCAAAACAAAACAAATGCACATTTGGAAAAAAAGCTACAAACTAGTTCACGCTAACGGTGTAGTTTCAGACCACTTAAAGGGAGTCTACTATCAACTCCTGGACCAAACCCTTTGTAAAGACATTAAATGGATTCTCAGAGAGATTTGGTGTTATAAAAGATTTAAAGAAAGAATAAAAAAGAAACCCTTTTGGTGGACATCTTATAACATCAGGTTTGCAGCCTTTTCTAACTCGCAGAAGTTTATTCTACTTGCAGCATTTTACCTTCGCATATGTTTTATGTTTTGTATCATTTATGAATTTGCAGCACGTTTATGTTCTTGCAGGGCATTCATGCTTTGCTTACAGTGATTTATTTTTTTTTTTTTGTGGCCTTTGTGGCGTTTGGCGTTTGCACCTCTCAGCCAACCTAGCAGACACTCTTGCTTAAGTAATTTTTCAGATTGCAGGTTTTTTCCGTATTTTAGTAGAAATGTATCAAAATTAATGCTTTTATTCAAGTGAAACGTTTGTCAATATTCTACCCCTGCTCACAGTAACCTTGAATTTATTCAAGTTTAGCCATTTTACAACTAGAAATTTGACTTTAACACCAAAACCACCATTGAGTGCAATCACATGTGCAACTATTCTGGGCTCTGTCGCTACAAATCTTGCACATCTAGAAAAGTGCATGTTCACTCAACCTTATCTGCAAAATAATTCAGACAGATTGGATGGAGTATGAGCAGATATTTTCCAGCCTCGTTATAGGTTCTGTCTTTGATTTAACACAATGGTGAGTTTTGATCTAAACAATTTTAGTACATCTAAGAAACAAACCTTAATAAAATAACTTTTATTTATGATGAGGCCAAAATACATGAAAAATAGATACAGTTTATTAGGGGTTTGATGGTACACAGAAACACAAATTATATTCAGATGTTACTGTCACAGTTTAATATGTTTTCGATACGATTCAATTGAAATAAGTAACATTAAAACTTGCTGCTTTTTTTACTTAATCTAACTGTAAACACAATTTTTTTGAAGTTATTTGGTTTTATTATGTTCTGAACCTGAAAAAATGTCTAAAATCACAACTGAATTGAGATTTGGTTAGATTTTCACAAGCGTAATTAATGCATGAATGGACAGATTGCTTTTTGGTCTTAAAATATGAATCCACTGAAAGTCTAGTCTTGCTCCTCCACCCACAAAGTCGGGCTATCAGTTTGATATCAGTTTGAAACGTTGAATTCTTCATTTATTTCTGCAGAACATCCAACATCTGTTGAGGTGAAAAAGAAATGCTGCATTTATTTAGTACATCTGCGTAACCAACTGACGTATGGTACAAACATTATGTACCTTCTCACCCCTATTGTGTAGTAATTAGGAAAGTGTTAAATGCAGTTGATTCAATTGATTCTGTTTTTAAAGTGTATCTTAATAAAGGAGACTGAATACTTCCATTCATACTTAGGTTTATATTGATTAAAGGTTTTGGAAATTGCAATCTCACAAAAAATACGTAACAGCTATGTGGTTGCAACTTTACAAAATGTATAAAGAGTGGATGCTTCTGCTGTCAAAAAATATTTAAAAAAACATTACGTTTTTTTTATCGATTTAGTATCCAGTGTAGAATAAGCGTAATCCTTAAAATAACTACCTACTTTCAATGTGGAGATAAACTGGACAAATCCAAAAATATTTTCTTCTGTTATCTGAAGCCTTCTATAATGCTTAAAACGCAGTAACAGCAGCACATCTGGGTGGAGCTCCTGAAGGCATTAAATGGAGCCAACAAACTGCCAGTCAGCAGAACCAAGGTGCAGATTCTGAAGATTTGTCGCGGACTGTTCTGTTCCTGCAGCTGAACCTCCATCCTGCTCATTTAGACTCTCAGTCCTCTGAATATTTGGACCAAGGGTCTCCTGTTTCCCCACCAGGAGGATTATGTTAATTCTGGTCCACAGAGGAAGCATGCATATCAGTATTTACATAATTACATTGAACGAAATGATTAACAGATGTAGTTAGGTTATAAAGTCCTCTACTGTATCAATCAAATCCTTAAATTTGATAGCTTTTTCTCTGCAATGGTTAAAATACTATTAATCAATCATGATGGATCTAATTAAGGTAACATTTATAAAATAAAATGAATACATGAATCATTAGAGCCTTTTAATGTGAATAACAAGAACACAGACATTTAAGCAGAACAAAGACATCTTGATAAAAACCTGTTAACAGTAAATCTATCCATGTTGAATCCTGCTCCTGCATCCTTCCTCAAACTAATTCCTTTTAACAACAATGAGCAGAGACAATTGAAACATGAAGGGCAAAGAGCCCTTTGGGAGTTAGTTTTATGAGCAGGTGGTTCGACTCATTCGCGAATCATTTACTGTTATCGTCTGCTTTCAGCTACTTGTGGAGTATGAGCGAGGCTCGTTCTCATTGAAGCTGCCCTCTACAGAGGAGGTGAATGATGTGGTCGCTCACATAGGAAACTGTCTGCTGAGGATCTGTCCTGGTCTGCCACCGAGGTGAGTTCAGTCAGTTTGGATCTCTCTGTATCATGAAGGTTGTGTTTCAATCAGATAATTCAGTTAAACGCATCTGTTCACTGAATCTTCCAGAAGTCCTGCTCTGTTTGTTTATTTTGATTTTACAGCAGCGTGGTTTTACATCTACATTGCCAAGAGTCTTCAAAACCATAAGTCTTTACATTAGGATTTTAAAGACCTCTTTCGACCCCTAAAAGGCTCCAAAGATGCTTCAGTCGTCTTCCCTTCTTTGGTCTAACTTCGCACTTCAACAGTCAATTAAACTGACCTTAAACTAATTGCTTGGGGTTAAAACAAGGCATTTAAAATAAAAAAAGCTGAGTAATAATGTTATAATCAAGTGGGTTTTATGAGATATACTTTAAGTGTTGACTTTAGTCATGTTATGATAAATGTGGAGGGAGAGAAAACTATCAGTTTAGGTATATCTTTGTTTTTTTCAGCATAGCAGAAGTAGTTCAGTGATCCTACAGTTAAAGGAGGATTTTATCTTCCGTTGCATCTTAATGGATTAACTAAATACTTTCCTCTCTCTCATCAGTAAAGTGATGAAGAAGCTTTGCATGGAGCCTCCAGACCGGCTGAGCTCCCTGCAGACTATGTGGGAAAACAACAAGCCTGCTGAACCTGGACCCTGTGGTAGGACCCCCCCTGCCTTTACATTTATTTCTTAAAAAAAAAACAGTATTTGTTGAAGAAAAATCCCCACTTGTTACTGCTGATGCTTTTCTGTCCCTGCACACAGCCGGATTACCTGTTTTTCTTTGTGTTTCCCTGCTCCTGCCTTTAGGGGGGTTCTCTCAGATGTACAGATGTGTGTGTGACTGGTTAGGACTACCTTACAGAGAGGAAGTGCAGTGGGTGAGGATGGCTGCTGCTACAGCTGTGCATCACACTGGCTGCATTCAACTGCATGCAGTATTTATGATTGTTTCCTCTGCAGGATGTTGACACCATCTACTTGACACAAGACAGCAGAGAGCTCAACCTGCAGGACTTCAGCCATCTAGAAAATAGGTCAATGTTTTTTTTTAGATATTACTGAAAGACATTATTATTTTTGTATATTGTATATATGTTTGCATGAAAAAAACATTTTATTTAACTACATTTGTTAAGTTTTATAAAATGAATAGGCGAAAGCAAGTATGCTAATATTGTAACTGAGAAATCGGACCTATTTTCTCCTCTTTGTCATCAGGGATCTTGTGGCTATAATAGCGGTTCTGGAGTTCAACCAGTGGTTCACCAAGCTATCGACCAAGGATTACAAGCTGGTCAGTATTACCTAAACTTAAAGCAAAAACATACAAAACAAACAATTTATATTTTTCCTGTTTAATATCCTCAATGTAGAGCATCACATCTTTTTTTCTCAGACATTATGGAGGTGGTTTAGGATTCCCCCTCCCCCACCTGTTACTAGAAGCTGCTAAACACGGTACACAAGCAGAACCTTTCTCCCATGTAGCAAATAGCTGCTCTGCTTTTTCAACATGTTCATATTATACCAGACAGTCTTTAAGTCTATTAAGATTGATTGAAATATTCCCTCTAAAGTCTGCCACCAAGAAACACAAGAGGAGATCTTTGTATATTTCTGCTTTCAGTTTATTCACAAACACTTAAATTAAGACCTAAGCTAAAGATTTAAGGAGAAATCATTAAGCGCTAAAATCAAGAAAAAAAAAATTTATTTTTAATCTAATCACTAATGGTAAGCTAAAAACCACAAAGACTGTATAAAGTGATTCTACTCTGCTACAGGTTTAAGTTTTATCGTAAAGTTTTTCTCACATTTGTTAAGAATTGATCTGCTTTCTCTGCCTTACTTTGATTCTGATCTCTGCTTCTCACTAAGAAAAATAAGAAAAGGGATGGTGACCAAAGTTAGAGAACCAGCCTTGATCCATCCTCCTCAGTACCAGACAGAGCCAAACAGGAGCTGTTTGTTACCTCTGTTATGGACTCTTTGTTTCTCAGTACTTCTGATCCTAAACTCCTGAATTTTGAATATGAGGACTGAGTCATAATTATCAATATGAATAAATATTGTTTATATATTTCACACTGAGATTAACTTTACACATATTTTATTTTAGTACAGTGAAACTTGGCACTTCTGCTGCCTAGTCCTTGTTAGATAAAAACAGAAGTTTTTTTTTTTTTATAAATCATATATACCTCCAATTTTTCCCTTTAGGATATAATTTTAAAAACATAATTTTTTCCCTAATCTGTTGTTTTTTTCTCCAAGAATAAGACCAATGCAATCCTGCTAGCAGATAAAGTCCCTCTTACTGTCAGCCTGTTCCTACACAGAGTCGAGGCTGCTGGCGGTTCAATTATTTTCCTGATAATTTATTGTAAAAAAAAAGAAAAAGTGTGAGGGATTCTACAGTTTCATGCTTTTGTTCCTCTGTTGTTTTTTTTTGCTTTTCTAGCCTGTGTTCATTCTCCATGTTACTATGAATTTATGCTTATTTATAGTCTATAGCCAAATGACTCTGTCTTTACTGAGCCTTAGGATTTTTTTCAGAATCTCCCTTCAGTGTTTTGACGGAGGATCAGTCCAATGTTCTCGTGTGATAAGACTCCTAATCTAAATGAGACAAAGAGGTTCAATGTCTCAGGCTGTTGCCCCCCCTCCCACCCGTGGTTCAACACTCTGCACCTCCAAGCTTCTCTCAGTCTTGCACATTACCACACGCAGCTTCCCCTGTCCAGACAATTACCTCGCGCCTCTGTCACGAATATTTCCTTTTGTATTGAAAATTAAAAACCAGTTCCTCAGCACGCCATTTAAAGATTGAAGGAACACACATATGTTTGGAGGCGGATGTCTGTATAATGCTTTGTGAAATAATGTACCTTGGTTTTTTTTTTTCATTTAGCTGTGGTGCAAATGTTTTTTTGAGGATGCAGAAATTGTTGGGTTACCGACTGTGATCCACTGGTAAAACAGATCTCTCATGTTTATCAAAATACCAACCAGAGGTTGTTCATCAAAACTAATCATCCTCCTTTGCATACAGACTTTTTTTTCATTCTTTCATACCAATTAAGCTCTGTCTTCCTAAAGCCTTTCTTAAAGCTAATGTAACTCACATCCTGGCTGTCAAGCAACATAGTCCCCAGATTACTGCTGCAGCTTCTCTATTGAGGGAAATGACAAAAGGTCAGTTTATGGCTATTAATATGTGTTGCATGGTTTAAGCTAATAAAAACTGGGTAAGAACTTGCAAAAACGTAATTAGTGTAGTAGTTTACAGATCTTTATGAAACAATAGATAGAGCTGTTCTAAGTCGAGCTCAGCTGTGGGGAAGAGGTGATGCAGCTCGCTGTATCTGGGTTCCTACACTGTCCAAGATTTTTCTTATGTTTTGTTTGCCCCTTTGCACATCCATGTGATTTAGGTTTCCCTTGGCCTTTTCAATGTTTATACCTCAAAGAGGTCTAAAACAAGCTGAGAATTTCATGCATTTGTGAATGTCAGAAACTTTGAGAGTGGGGGCCCATTTTCTGCAATTTTAAAGACTTCTCTAATGATAAATAGATTTGAGGGGGTTTCTTCAGAAGACTTGATTAAAAACATTGTTTAAAATCAGATAGAAAAGTTAGCTGTTTATCAATAGCATATTAAAAAACATGGTATACCTTGTTTAATTTCATGTTTACACACAGAAAAAGCAAAAGGAGATGATTGAAGGGATGGAGAAAAAACTGACGAAAGGGCAGACAGAGAAAAAGTCCTGTCTTGGAAAAGATGAAGGATGAATGAGAAAATAAGTCAGATCGAAACAAGAAACATGGGAAAAGAAAGGTTACAAAGGTTCAGTTCAATGACACCATGCTGTTATATATTTACTGTTAAGCATCTAATGTTTTTCATTAAATAAAACTAAAATGGAACCTTTGTGTGTAGAGCACAAAGAGAGAGAAAAGCTTGTTGAGAAGATGAACAAAACTGAATCCAAAAAGCTGCAAGCCCTAAATTGCATTCTGACCACCTTGGTCAAACAGATAAGGAAACTCTGTGCTGTAGATTAGATAAACAACACAAATACACACACACACACTAGCTGGGCAGGCTTTCAGAGCAAAAGATTATGCTGCTCATCCTCAGTTCAATCAGGCTATTAGTCTTGGTGGGATAATCAAGATGTTGAGCCAAAATTGAGATAAGACGGGAGGATGAGAGGACTGCAGCGATAAGAGGACTAGCCTTCTGCTCGCTCCATGATTGGACAATCTGCGTGAAAGCATGTGCTGTTTGACTAGAAGTCAGGTCAGGACAGCAAATCATGACCACGCTGGTATGTAGTGAACAGTCAACGGTACAATAGGCATGCAGACGGAGTCACTGTGGAATGAACAGTCTTCTTTGTGTTTTCTGTTCCACTGTTTTAACTCCTCACCACTTTCATATTTTTTCCACTTAGTTTGTTGCTCTCCCTCCTTCTGCTTCTTAATACTCATGGTTCTCCCAGATAACTGAGTGAACAACGGCCCCTTTCTTTCCCTGTTGTTGTCCTCTCATTGTCTCTCTTTCCCCAGCATCACTCCTGTCTTTCTCTCCTCCTTGCTGCTGGGGCCTGTCAAACAATGATTCCCCTGTCTGTGCCAGCAGGCGAACAGAAGCAGTCCTTGTAGCTCTGATGTTGTTAATCAGGAATAATAACACAACTTTCTAATCCAAGTGCTGCCATCATAATGGAAACTGTTTGTGTTTACTCTAAAAACTCTTTCTGAGTATGTGTCATGTGGTGCATGTCTAGGGATGACGCAGCACACAGTGAAGTAGGTCAGGGAACATCTAGGTGCAGCTCGGAGTTTCAGCTGTTGAATCTTTAATTCTGTCTAAATATGGACGCTTTCTTGTGTTGTGCTGAGATTAAAGAAGAGGAAAGTAAACTCCTCTTCATCTGGTCTGCTCTCCCCAATGTGTTTTAGTCTCACATGAATAGTTTTAGGTGGAGGACAGAGGATTTCTTTTCCACAATCTGCTGCTCGGTTTTAATTGGCATTCACAACTGTGTGGACTTTTTGTAAACAAATACCTGCAGGATTCAGCAGGCAA
>JAUZNJ010025423.1:0-16758 GCA_034780135.1 Jordanella pulchra | reverse complement strand
CCCCCCCCCCCAGAAAAAAACAACAAAACAAAAAAAAAAAAAAAACAGGTTAAAACTTATAATTTGAATCAATTCATAGGGGTTCTCAGACTTTATGTTCAAAGGGTTGATCTGATTTCAAAGTAATCTCAAAGGGGAGGAGCTTTTTCTTCATGAAGTTAGTTCCCCATTTAATGGTAAAACAAAAGCCAGTTTATGCCTACAGCTATTTTTAGTTGTCCTGAGCTGGTCAGTTTTTTGACAGTAATATGTAATGGTTGCTCCAATTAATATAATTTCTATATCAAAACAAACAAAATGCTTCTGTTTATGCACATGAATAAACAAGATAATCAGAACTGTAGAGATTTGTTGTTGTGTACCCTCAGACAAAATAATATTCAGCAGTCATGAAGGGCTTTGTTTGATTAAAAAAAAAAGACAGCTGCAGTTTTCAACAGATTTCCAGAGCTCTTAATGTTTTTTTTTCCTTAATTTTCCCAAAAATTGTTAAGAGGTCTCATAGGTTGTAGTTTTTCTACCAGAGCTATAATGTCACAGTGCTGGGCAGGAATGCTTTTCAAAATAAAATAAAAAAAATCCTACATCAAAATTCCCCCCCTGCTTAAATAAGCAGTGACACCTGTACTGATGCAAACTTCTAGAAAAGTTCCTTTGAAACTATACACACACATATTATACAACTAACTAACAACTAATATAAATAAATTTTACAAAACAGACAAAAGAAAAATCTAACTGAATTTCAGTCCATTTCCACCCTAATCGTTTGCCCGAATAAGGTGGATAATAAGCAATAATTTCCACCAGGTGAAGTCATCAGGCTGTCATCATATATACACTTAATGGCGTAATTCAAATACCCCTACCTGTAGTGCCAACCTTCTGTTCCTAACTTCCATCCTTTCACCATTCACAGGGTCAACGGTAAGAAAACAGTAGAAAATGAGCTCTGGACTGCTGTGCTGAATCCAGATTGTCTTCAGTTTTACAGACATCACTATGCGATGGACACACACATGAATGACTTGTGAAACTGGGAATACACCCTTTGGGAAAAAAACTACCAAAAACAAAAGTTACACAAATGTAGCTAATGGATTAAGCTCTCTATTACAAAAACCCCAAACTTTGAAGCTGCAGACAATTTTATGTGTTACAGTACATGTCATGAAATAATGTATTTTTGTTAAACTCCGTGAGGTGGGCTGTGCCTATAAATTCTATCTTGTGAAGAAACATGGGAAACTATGTTGTTTCTAGCAGTGGCAAGTGTAATCAGGAGGTCCCTATGCTAAATGAATTGATGCCAGGAAGCATACTGTTCCATTGTGACTTAAGTTGACCTCAAAGAGAGAGATAGTAGTGGTCTTCAAAATAAAGACATCCGAAAAACAAACTTCGTGTTAGCCAATGTAAACATGCGCTCCACCTTAGTGAGCGAGATGCTTACAGAACCCTCACAACAAAGGTTTTTAGGTCATTAACCAAATTTTTATATAATTTTACCAAAATTTAATTTGTTTAAATTTTTTGTTTTCTAAATTATGTTTTATACAGTACACATTTGTTAACAAAACAAAATGATCATATGATGTATGTATAATGCTTTCATAGCTATAGAGATGTTAGCACTTTTGTCCTGTAGCAGGAAACTTTGGGTTTGGGGTCTCTCTGTCATGGGTTTGCATGATCTGCCTGTAGAGCTCTCTACAATCAAATACAGCCAAATGCGACCACCATTTAGACTCAGCTCTGGAGGAACCCAACTGGACTCTTTCTTTTCAGTGCTTCCAGAGCTTTTCCAATAATTATTGGTACTCCCAATGCCAATTCAAAAGTTGTGCATAGAGAACAATTTAGCAGCAGTATTATGAAATACCGAAAGTGAGAACTTGACAGGAAATGCTATGGGCTTGCCAAGGGTAACGGCAGCTCCAACTGAAGGGTCTGGGAGGTTGATGAATTACTAAATATTAAAGAATCACCCACTAAATAAGGTAAACATCCCCAGCGTTACATTCAGTGCCACTACAGGAATGACATGTGATGTTATGCAATAACTTTATATTCTGAGATGAACGCAGCACTACCATCTGCTTGGATGGCGACGTCATGGAAAATTAAAAATGATTCCATCTTAAAAAGAAATCAGCACAAACAACAGTTTTACCTGCATAAAAAGTAGCCAATTTGTATTAAATTCAGAGCTTCATAGGAGGACAGTTGACCTCTGGATGACTTGAACAATAATCTTTATATCTGTACAAGAGTAACACCAATATCTTTTTTTAATCAATTTAGTTCGTTTTTACAAATAACCCTTTTAACTGCACAAACCTGCACTTGATTCTGTGTCCATGCTGCAATCTCTACTAACTTGTTCTCTCTCAGTGACTTATTTACTGTTGTCGGGACTCCTCCATTAAACTGGATAACCATCCAAAACCTCTGGTGATATTTTGGTCTTATCCTCCGTTACTGGTAACCACTCCTCCATATTCCTCTTTGCTGCTGAATTTAGACAAGCCACATGTTCTAACATTGAGAAAATCTCAATCAGCCCACAATAAAACCAAGATTGCTCCACACTCTGGCCCCCAGCCTAGATCTATTTACTCTGTTTCTGCCACACAGCTGCCCACAATCTCAGATCTTCTTACCTCTTCCTGGCAGTTAACTTCATCCTCAACAATAAGCCCAAATCAATCTTTTCAGAAAACCAATAACCTTCACTTCTCAAAGCTCCTGGTCAAATCCCCTTGCCTCTTCTTTGTTGAATCTCACACCATTTCATATTATTCTCTGTTAATAAATGTGTCATGATGCTGTTGATCAGTTTTGGTGTAATCACCTAATCATCTCTACCTGCTCTGTAGCTTTGCTTCCAATCATCTCTCATCAGTTCTACCTGCACCTCTGCCTACATAAGCCTGCCTCAGACCAGAGTCATGGGCGAGATTATTGTAAGGCTTTGGTGAGTTTTGTCCAGCATACTGTTTTGCCTGACTGCCTGTTACTGACCTAATTGCTTCCTGAAATTCTGAGCCTGCCTGAACCTCTGTCGGACCTGTTTGTGTTTGCCTTTACCTTTTTTCTGCCCCTTTTGATCTTTGGATTGAGCTCTGGATTCATCTGTTATCTGATCTTCTGGTTCTGACCCATGCTCTTGCCTGGACTCTGATTCTGGATCATGTTTTGGATTCTCCTCTGACCTCTGATGTCTCGTCTTTGACTTGGTTTCCATTCCCAACAACGAGCGAAGCATATCTCCTCAAGGGACAAAGTCAGCTTACTCTCTTGCAGAGTTCCTGGTCTCACTCTCTTCCTGACGGGGACCTCACATACCAACTGGCTTCTACTTCACTCATCTGGGCTTTCCTCCAAAATCCTTCAAAGGTTAGTCAACCTAAAGTTCCTTCAGAAGAATCATTCTATTTTCATTTGCTCGACACTCAGAGAACAAATCTCTCCCCAGAGGTACCAGTTGCAGAAGCTGACGATCAATGTCGTTCCTGTTCCAGTTGCACGTTTCAATAAACTGTTAAACTTTTTCCATAGTGTCTGGTTTGAATTCTGGGTCCTCAGTTCCATCTTGTTACAAAATGCTATTTCTTTCCAACTCTGTTTTCTCCAGAAAGTCCTGATATGTGGATCAGAAAGTTAGACAAAAACTATGACAGCAACCCCCTTTGTGACAATACAAGTACAAGATGATATAGGAAATGGATGGACAGTTTCATGGACTGTTAGAGTTTTTTAAACTAATTACAAAACAAGATCTCGTTTTTTCACATGTTGAAAAAAAAAACAAAAAAACAACAAATCATGGTCAAATTAAACTTTAAAAATTACACAAACCCAGCTTACTCACCAACAAACCATTATCCAAGTCAACTGGCTTGGCTCATTGGTATAAAAAAATCATAATCTGGTGATGATCTGTGCACAGGAAAATGTAAGCATGTTTTCTTTATGTTTTATTTGACTTGTTGGCACTTTAGGGCGGCTTTACAGTTGTGTCTCCAGTCTAGTTTGTTGTCCAGGTGAAAACCAAAGTATTTATATGTTAACAGGATTCAACTTGTTCCTGTTTCTTTTAAAATCTACAACCATCTCCCTTGTTTTAGTTGACATTCAGCATCAGATGATTGTTTCCACACCATGCCACAAAGCTGTTCACCAACTCTATGTACTCAGCTTCTTGACCATCTTTGATGCACCCTATGATTGCAGAGTCTTTTGAGTATTTCTCCAGGTAACATGACACTGTCTGGTACTGAAAGTCAGAGGTGTAAAGAGTAAAAATGAATGGTTAGAGTACTGTCCACTTTCCTTTGCAAAGCAGAATAAAAAATTTATTGAACATGTATTCCATTTGGAGTGTTATTTGACCTTTTGGACTTTGTTGAAGCTAAGCATGTTCACAGATATTTTTTTATCTCCTTGTTAATGTTTATGCATATTTTTATTTTTCACTGTAACAGTTTGTTTTGTTTTTTAACTTGTGAAATAAAGGTGAGAAACCGTGATGCAACTGTGTCCACAAGTTGAAAGGAATGATTTCTTCATTAAATTTATTTACATGTTGAATAACAGTTTTATGCTGTCCTTACTCTATTCAAGAGGATGAAAACTATAGCTAAAAGCAAAACGACTCATGGAATAAAAAGATTTGAAATTTACAGATGGTTCTGTTGAATTAAGAATGAAAGTTTTCAGTTGTATTTTAATCTCCCAATCCACATTAAAATCAGTATTATATAAATAGTGTGCTTTGTAAATGTATTCTTCTTACCAGGGTCCTCCAGGCCTGTCCTGGACATTTTTGGCCAAATGTTTTTTAAAGAGTATGGGCTTGCAAATACTCTATAAAGAAAATTTAATATTGAAGAAATATGATTTGAGAAGATATGCTACTTGCTATAGTTGAAAAAGTTAATGACTTGGGGACTGAAATGTCTAAAAAGGCATTTCTGAACAGGCATTTTAAAAACTAGCAGTTTTTCTAACCATGATTTGGGCAGTTGAATACATTCAGTAACCTCTATTCAATGAATTCCCTTAAATACAATTGAGTGCTTTCAGAAGACATCTAACCAGAACAAATACTTTAGCAGCTGATCTGGTAAGGCCTACAAAGTTTGTAAGAGAATATTAGTGAATCTACAGGATCATGCACACATACCAAAAATGTCAAAGACAAAGCTATGAACATGTTAAAAGATGAATTAGAATATAGGGTTATACAGTTCAGTCCATCACCCATACATGGAGAGGACACATCTGAGAACCTACAGAGACATGTATTTTGACCTAATCAGACAACCTTAAAGACTGGTGTTAATCAGAGAAACTTTCGAGAGGCATTCGGTAAATCTGGAGGAGGTGCAGAGATCCACACCCGAGTGAAGATTCTGCAGGACTGGGGTGAAGTGTTGAAATGAGGTGGTTTATACAATTATACAACCAACTGAAGCTATAGAGGGATTTATAAGGAAGAAGAAGCAGGGAAAGAGAGGGATGAAGTCAATGAATGTTTTGTAGATGAAAATACACAGAACAAATAATTTTATTGATTTGGGTGTTGAAGCTGAGGGTTCTACAAAGGATTACATCCAGACTCTTGACCTGAGGACCTGAAGATATGGTGGAACTGTAGGTTGAAAGAGAAAAACTATCAGTCCTGAATAAAGCTGATTTGGTTCCTTCCAGGAGGATCTTTGTTTTGTTGCAGCTTAGCTTCTGGGAATTAGAGGTGAATCAGGCTTTAATTTAAGAAAGGCTGAAGCTGAGGGAGGAGGGAAGGAGTTTGGAGTTAGGCTACCCAGAAAAAGCTGGGTATTATCCACAAAACAATAAAATAAATATCACATTTCCAAAGGATGGTATGGGGAAACTCCCAGCTTGTACACACCACCCGTTCATGAAAAATGGTGATAGCTATATCAGGTTATAGGAGCACTGCCAATATGCAAGCATGTCAGACTTTTAAAAGTTTAATTAGTTAAAAAAAACACTGACAGACTTTATACGATCTGCTAAGTTTCCTTAAAGAATCTTTTCAAAAATGGGAATCATGAACTGAAATTTAAAGCATGGTTTGATAACAAGAATTACAATTAGAATCTATTGCTATGCTACATTATTCTCTGACGAATGGGAGTGACAATTGTGACAGTTGTGGCTTTGTTGTGAATTACAGTTCACTTGAGAAAAGTACAATTTGAATACCATTCAGACCCAATAAAAAACAAAACAAAACAAACAAAACCATACAAATGGATCAAATATTTATTTCTGGAGCAAATACATCCTCAGAGAAGATGGCTGTAGTGGTGGAAAGGAGGGGAAAAGGAAAGAGGGACCTCCTGCACCATTTCAGACTCAAGGGACTTTTTCATGTCATTGAAACATGTTGTGCTGCCAGACATGAGTGACAGTGATGGGTCCAATGGTCCTGGGATTCAGCATTTTTTACTCATTCCAATTCCCTCTGGTTCGGCGTCTCCTTCCATGACAAGAGAAAGTGATGTTCTGTCAGCTCAAGTGTGATATTCTTACTCACTCATTCATTTACTCACTCATTTTCTTCTTGCCACTTTGTCAGCTTTTTCACTTACCTTGGTCTCACCTTCTTTTAATTTCCTTTTTGTTGTTGTAATTGCTGGGCTACAATTTTTTATCCCCTATTAATGTTTGCCATTCTGCTTTCTGACTAGCCCTTTAACGCATTCTCATCCCTATAATCTCCTGTTCTGTTCCTCTCTCATTCAGTGCCACTTGGAATAGCTGTTCTGAAGGGGTCAGAACAAAAGAACATCTTTGACAACACCTGTCTGATTTCCAAGATTATGGACCATCTCTTTGATAAGCCACCATTTGTGCACTTTAAAAACAGTCTTTTAAGACCTACTTCAGAAAAGCATAAGACACCTTGTGGAGCAGCACTATCAAATTTACCCTATTCACTGTCTACACTTTGGATTCCAGCAGACAGTCTGGGTCCTGGCAGCTGTCAAACCCACAGGTGGAAGCGTTTTTCTCTTAGCATGGGTTTTAAAGAAAATAGCAAGTCATGAAGTGCACCAATAGAGGTCTCTCTGATAATACGAGCCATTTTGCATTAAGGAAGCAATGCTGCAAGAGTCCCACAAAGTACAGCTTTTACTATCTATAGTGGTTTAAACAAAACCCTAACTGCTTGGTAAGAGAGACATTTAAGTGTGGTGACATTACATTTATTTTGAAGCAACAAATGGTTTAATTTCTCTATGTTTACAAATTTATTTTCAATTGACATTTCAAAATCCGATTGGAATCAGAACATAGATTTTGAAGATCTTGTAGTGAAGCTCAGAGAACAGATGTACGTTTAAAGTCTTTTAATTTCACCAGTATGTTTCTTCTGTTGCTTTTGGGTGTGTATTTTTTGTTATTGATATATTTCTGAGGAGAAAAATAAAGTGTATTTAATGTCTTTCCCTATCTTTGCTGGGTATACATTTATATTTTTCTCTTAGCCATTTCTTTTTAATTTCTATTTTTCTTTTAGCTTTTTAAGGGATGTGGGTGTATTTATTTTATCAGTATGTAACACCCTTTGTGGTTCTAGTACTGAAGAAATGTGAATGAGTAAAGTTTTATTGATTGGTTGATTGTCCTTTTTTTGAGGAGGATTTCTGTGTGTTATTTGTCTGGGTTCTTTGGCACATTGGAAAGGGCCTAAAGTTTTAATATCTAAAAAGCCCCAGACTTTATCGAAAGCTAATCTTTTTTTTAAAACTTCTGTGTCCAATTACAAAGCTTACTACTTAAGAAAGATATTGACAGTTTTCCTTCTGTGAGAACTGCTGTATGTTGTCTATTTTCCTGTCCCTTTTACCTTTTTTAATCACAGTGGGGCTTATCAGGTAAGTTGCACCTTAAAAACAGTCTCTCCTTTTCTTCTTTGACTATCTCAGCGTTAACAATGCCATTTATTTTGAACTGAAGACAAGCCAATCTTGTTTTGTGTGTGAGCGTTGCATTCCTCTAAAGCTGCCTCAGCTTGCTCGTATCTCCAGCTTCATCGAGCACCTGATGAAACCCATACTGGCCCTGCTGCTGATAAGGTAAGCCAGGCAACGAGATATATCCATCATTCACATACTTACAGTGCACATGCAGCACACACTTTTCTGATAACGTGTGTGTAAATGATGTCGGCCTTGTTTCTAAAGGAGAAGGGGTTTTTAGAATAATAAGATTAGGATTAGAGAAAGCAATGAAATCAAACCCTTTGTTACCACACAAGTAATTAGAGTTCTGACACTTAAGAACAAGCTGAATCTATAAAAAGTAATTTTAACACAAAGATGCAACAATAGCTACTCTTTTTGCTAGTCCACTCAATAAGACAGAGAACAAGCACAAGAGGAGGAGCAGAAAGGTTACTCCTGTGGTACTACATGGTATGCCAGCACAGAATGATGTCATCTGAGTTGCGCACACTGCCTTTATGCTAGTGCCTACTGTACAGCTTCACTTAATAAAACACATTTGGAGCAGAAGTTTACATACAACAGATGCAGACACTTAAGCTTTTTTTTTCAATATCTGATATCAAATATCAAGTAACTTTTTCTGTTTTGGGTGAGCTAGGATTTACAGAGAAAAAAACAGTCTGGAAATTTTAACTCCTTTAAATTAAGAAGATATAATATATTTCTTTAATATTTTAGCAATTTGTTGTTGACTCTTTGACTTTTTAAAAATGTTATGGATATCCTGCCTTAAGCATCTCACTATAGTTTACTGCAAAAGGGGCCCATTTGTCCTGGAAGAACTGAGGTAGCACAGTTAGGTTTGTTGGCACATTTGATCACTCCCTTTTTTCTTTCCCTTTGCCAACAAATTCTCTATGTGACGGATTTTAGAAATTTGAGATGGCCTCTCCAAAACATTGATCAGGTGTTAGTCTGTTTTGTAACTAAACTAATTTGGAATACTCTTTTCTACCCAAGCCTCAACGTCCTGACTAATTATTTTAGATATTGCTTAAGTATTTTGCTATAGTACTATTATTTCTTGAGGATTAGATCTGTGTTGTGTACTGCTTCATTGCTGTTGACATAAAACATCCTTACAACAAGATGTCACCAACCCTGTATTTCATAGACGGGGTGATATTACTTTTGAAAGCTACTCCCTCTCTTTCAACAGTGTTAGTTCAGGCCAACAAGACAACTATTTTTTGAGGCTTGAAATCTCTAAAAATAAAAGTATTCATTTATAATGGTGTTTGCAAACTCTAATTTCCATTTTATTGGTCATTTTTAAGGTATAGGCCTCTTCTCTGAATGGCCATTTAGCTCATATCAGTTGAGGAATTGTTTCATTATGGATAGATACCTGCCTTGTTGCTGGAAAATGTTAGGTTTGATTTTAGCTCTTACTTGTCAAATTTTTAACCCCAAGTTACCAGTTGATTAGCTTGTTTCCAAATGTGAGCATGGTCAGACAAGTCCTATTGTATTACATTCTGTCCATTTGTCTTAAAATAAATCCACATGCCGGCCTTTGTTTAAGTCAAATGTTGTGAAAAAATCTGGAACAAATTGGAAACTGTCAAAGGCATAATATGTAATTATTTTGAATTCTTGACAAAGAAGATAAAACTGAACTGGTCTTTTCAAAAACTCTTTGAAAGGAAGAGATCCACAGCATGTGGGTCCCTTTGAAGATCTTCGGCTCACATCTTTACATATAATCAAATTACCTTAATCAAAGGAGAGCTTCCTTTAGTATTACTTTTTTCTGCTTGATGCATTTACAGAAACTCTGTTTCATAATTCTAATAAGCCCCCTCTTATTTAACACAGAAAAAAATGCAGCAAAGCTAATAAATTGGGTCGTGGGATTGCTGCCAAAGTAGTGCCAAGGCTCTGCCGAGTACTTAATCATCTTCTATATTGTGTAATTCATGTAAATAGTGTTTATACACTAAGAGGGCATTGGCCCCCTCCCTTGGCTCTCGTTAGCTCTGATATGGCGTTGGATCAGGGGATGGTACTTCATGTGCAAAAGTGCCAAAGGTTGGAAGGTGTTCATACCATACACCTTGTGCCAATTAGGAGCAAAAGTATGGAAAACAGCTCGCAGGCAAGGAAAGGAAGGATGACAGTTACCCTTAAGAGGTGATTTGGCTCTGATGCCAAATATGAACAGATAAGAATAATTAGGCTAAGTAGGAAAAGGTTTGGGCAGGTGTACATGTGTCTAGCAGCTCCATCTGTGCTCCTAAACTGCATAAACAGTAGACAAAGTCCCAGAATCTACAACAGGCCTCATTTTGGGACTGCAGCTGGAAATCTACTTAGATTTTTAAATGCCGTGATTTTTTTCCCCACGCCCCTTCCTTGGCTTCTGTGGTCATCGTGTATACAAGGTCATTTACCTTCTGATCAATAGCTTATATTGAGCCTACACTCCTTGTACCCCCTCTGGTTTCTGAAATGGCCGTTAAATCGATAGGAACAAATGAAATTAAGCTCCTGGGTGGCTTGCACAAGAAAATGATCTTCCTGTGATTAATAACACACTGTAAATGTATCTGTGCCTGGCATAGCACATAAGAGAATATTTTCATGCCTTGGCTTTATTCCTCAGGATAACACCTCAGGAGTAAACCTGCAGTGGCTGTTTGATAGAACTGCAAACAAGAAAAATGGTTGTATTATTGCAGATTTTGGCATGCTACTTTCAGAGACAGCAAAGTAAAAGTTCACATCTACTTATCACAGCATCAACATTGGGCCAGTCGATTGAAAAAGACAATGCAAGCTTTGCTGATTGAGGCACCTCAAAATGTTTGAATCTAAGTGTTTTAAAGGGTCAAAAATTGTCCTGCTTTAGTTTGACAATAGCTCTAAAGCAGTTTACAATCATTTAACCTTGTTCTCATGAGGGTCAACTTTATTTTTCATTGCATATGTAAATTACAGTGAAATTGGAACTCTGCCTTTAAAGCTTTCCGTAGGGAGCAGCCTGGGTCTCCAGGGATAACTTTGGAACTGAGGGTGTTGCTCAGGGAACCAGTACTGCAGGTCGTGAGGTTTTGATCCAGGTACTTTCAGCTTTCTCAGAATACAAACAATCTGATTTAACCACTTGGTCATTACTCTCCCATGATTTCAAGTCACAACCACAAACTTTAATGTATTGCATTTGGATTACTTCTTTGTTTAATGAGAGGAACTGAATAAAAGTTGCATGACTAACAAGCAAATAAAAAAAAACATAAAAATATAAAAACTTTGTAGAACAAACTATTGCTGCAACAGTTTGGAAAACTTTGCATGTCTCAAGATCAGTCAGCAAATACGGTGTTCAGAACTATTTGGCAAGTTGTATTTCAGAGGATTTTTAAAATTATTGAACAACAGCCATGTTCTCAATCAACCTAAAACACTCATAAATATCAAAGCTTAATATTTTTGGAAGTTTGAGTGGGTTTTTCTTTAGATCTGACTGTCTTAGGTGGACATCTGTTTGTGCAGGTAACTATTACTGTGCAGAATTATTAGGCAACTGAGTAAAAACCAATTAACTTGTTTATTTTCACCAGGTAAACCAATATAACACAAACTGTTAACAGAAACATTTCTGTCATTCAAAAACAAAACAAAAATCAGATCTATGACCAGTATAACCACCTTTCTTTACAATGACACTCAAAGGCCTGCCATCCATAGATCCTGTCTGATGTGTTTATGATGCCACCTTGCTGGCATCTGAGTTGGAGTGGAGCTCTCTGCTCTTTACTGATCCAGCCTGGGGTCCATTCATCCACCTGGCCCATCAAGAGTCACTCTCATTTCATCAGTCCATAAAACCTTAGAAAAATCAGTCTTAAGATATTTTTTGGCCCAGTCTTGACATTTTATCCCATGTTTCTTGTTCAAAGGTGGACATTTGGGGCGTGCAAGTGGCGCAGTGGTTAGCGCACACGACCCATGTATGGAGGCTTGTGGTTCTTTCCTGCATGTCTCTCCCCCTCTCTCATACCCCCTTTCCTGTTAGCCTACTGTCTGACACAATGAGCCACGAGTGCCGTAAAAAGCTCCAAAAAAAAAAAGGTGGTCGTTTTTCAGCCTTCCCTGAGTATCGCACTTCTTGCGCTTTTTGATATGTCAGTATCATTGCAGCTCAGATGGCAAAACTGGTGGCAAATGACATCTTTGCAACTTCATGCTTAATTTTCCCAATTCATGGGCAGTTACTTTGTGCCTTTTTTTCCCAACACTCTTCTTGCAATCCTTTTCTTCATTTGCCATGAAACACTTGATTGTTCAGTGATCATGTTTCAAAAGTTTGGCAATTTTAAGACTGCTGCATCCCTCTGCAAGACATCTCACAATGTTAATTTGTCAGAGTATGTAAAATCGCCCTTCTGATCCTTTTTGCCAAAGAAAAGGAAGTTGCCTAATAATTAAGCACACCTTACTTATGGTGTTAATGTCATTAGACCACAGACCTTCTCATTACAGAGACACACCTGATTTACATAATTTGTAGTTGGCTTTCAAGCCTGCACAGCTCTAAGTAGGACAACATGTATGAAAAAACATTTGCCTAATATTTCTGCATACTCTGTAAGAGTCTCAGTTCTCAAATCTAGTATATGATTCTCTGTTGGAATTACGACTGGACTCTTAATGGGCTGTTAATACACATCCATATGATTAACCCCCCCCACTATAGTTCAGACTCTTTGCATATAGTTGTCACTGTGCTAGAAAGTAACGCTTGTCTTCTAATTTATGTTTCAGCCTTTATAAGGTTTACTTTTAGGATTTTCTTGGAAAAAAACAAAGTTCCGTTTTGGACTCTGATCCGATCTGATCATGACCCATTCATTGGTTTTCTGTGTCCTCTTCTGGGAAAATACAAAGAAGTCTTTTATTTTAATCAATAGCTATTTCAAGCATCTCTATCATAATATCCAGATTTGTGGAGTAAATGACTAAAGGCACATTCACTAAATGATTATTCAGCCTCAGATACAGATTTCTGCAGCTTCACTAATGAATGATTATGTTGTTTAGTCTTCAGTGTAGGGGGACAACAATGTCTTGGTAAGTAGACAGTTGAACTATGCTCGTTTTAATTTTTCTAAAATAGATCTAATAATGCTCCAAAGGTGCTTTGAACTTAGAGTTGCTTTATAACCAATGAAAGGCCTGCACAAATTCAGTCCTTGAGGGCCACTGTCCAGAAGGTTTTAGAGGTGTCCCTGCTGATTTCCAGTGATAGCTGATTAACAGGCTTTTGCTGAACTGGAATCATCACAAGAACGGCCTTTAAAAGTGAGCTGTTTGCAAGAGACAGACGACAGATGGTTTCTGCACCTCACGTGGCAACAAGCCTATGTCTGCTCCTAACCTGATTGGTATTTCCCAGTTTGTCCTCTTGTGCATGCCCTCAAAGAGGCTTCCGTTCTGCCTCTCTGGCGGATTCTTTGGCTTCATGACTTTGCATCAACATGAGCAGATCCAAGCATCAACCTGTCCACCCTGCACCGCTTTCCCCTTTCCACCACTTAACGGTGTCTGATCCCTCCTGAAGTTCTTACAAAGTTCCCTCCTGAAGGCCGTCAGCCTCCTGAAAACAGTAATCCATTATTTTTCCCAAATCTTGCATCTCCCAACTCTTCAAATGTTAAACATAATCTTTTCCGCTTCAGAGACTCTCACCCCATGGTCAACCGATCCCGTTACATCTCTGATAGTATACTAATAAACCTTTTAAATGACCCCTGTGTCCGTAATTATGTCTGCTTAGGGGTCAAACATGTCACCATTGTGTTTTTTTATCTTTTTATTTATAAAACAAATGCAGAGCACTGTAAATCCATTTCATATCAAAAGTTACCACCATGTTGTATTGGCCTTTGTAATAAAATCCAGATAATATATGTCGATGGAAATGTTAAAAACGTAGGAATACCTTTTCAACTGTACTTATGTTCGGAAACCCTTATATTAATTCAAATAGGGAATTCTACTTTCTGGATGTCCAAAATGAAACATTAATTTGGATCCTTTTGATGTTATTGACAATTCTACAAGATAAATGGTTGCACAGAAAGAACACAGAAATATAAGCACTCATACTATAGCAGAAGTTCCTGTGGCTGCTGTTCCTTTGTCTGTTACACTGGTTATCCCTTGAGACAAGTTTCCCAGCTCCAGAATGTTGTATCCCCCAGGAGTTGGCCTGCATTGATAATTTATCCTTGATGCTGAGTCTGGAGTGTGCCAGCCATGGGCATTAGCTGCCAGTGCTGAACCAGGAAGAATCTGATCAAACTGTGTATAGGGCTTTTCAGGAAATCACCCTGTTCACCTGTTTTTGAACTTGGCTTTTGAAACTTTGCTCCTCTCTACTCACTTATATTGTGGCAATAAAACAATAAGCAAAGCATTAACTTCACCATCTTTAAAGATGCAGAGAAGTGTTAGAGCATAAATTCTCTTTCTTTATTTCCAGCAAAGCAAATTTCAGTTCATTGGAAGAACAGGGATAAGCCAAGTGTGATGTGCAAAATCACACCAGTGAGCTCCATGGTATGCTGTTATCTGTTGGCAAAGACTTTAGTGTATTATAAAAGAATAATTGAAACTGGCCTTTCCTGAATTTAATGAGGTAGTAAAAGTTCCCCTTCTTTGTGCGTCCCAGTACAGAGAAGGGGAAAATGTCTCGTCAGTCACAAAGCTTTTTATGTGAGCTGTGAAATGTGACAACTCAGTCAGTGACTCAAAAACAAGGTTCTGCTCTTTAATTCAGACATAGAGTAAAAATGTCAGCTTGCTGCAGTCGGACATATTTTAGCCTGAGTTTCCCTGTTCTAGAAATTCAAAAAATGTCTCTTTATATGGTCAGTGAACGTACCAGCACTATCAGTTTGTGGCAAACAGCAAACTGTTCCGTGAGGAAAACCTAAAGGTTTTCTTTACAATTTTTTTTCTTGTTTGTGTAGGAAAATTTTTCTTTGCTAAGTTTGAATTAATAATGTCTTCTAGAGATTCAAATAACAGTTGACAAGAAATGCAACCAGTGATTTGTCAAAAAGTGGTATAAATAAATCCCACCACTAATTTTCCGTTGCTTATAAACACTCTTTGGTGTAAGATTTATTTGCCTTGAGTTGCAATGGGCAGTTTTTTAAGTTGTTTGAATTTTTTTTACAGTATTTCTTATGTTCACCCAGTAACCCCGATGACCAGAATGCGCTTATTTTCTTCATGATTAGTCTAGTTGGTCAATGGTCATGATGACCATTGACCAACTAGTTTAAAAATATGTATCAGAGATTTTTCTAATCAGTAATTGTGTTGTATATGATACAGTGGGTCAAATATAAATAATGTTCAAGGAGATAACTGGAAGTAGCACATTCGTTTATTTTTGAACCAGAAACATATCATGAATCTGTGCGTCAGCTCTGGTCTGATGATCAGATTATTTCCACCTGCCTCTGCTGCTCCACTCTTATCAGCTACACCTGTTCATCTGCCTTTAAAAACCTCTTTCAGATCATAGACTAATGCCAGATTATTGCTCGAGCTTTGTGGTGAGACATATCCGGCTATCCTTTTGACTGCCTGCCTGCTTGTAAACTACCTGATTTCTGCCTAGCCCCTGTCGGATATTAGTTGCCTATTGCTTTTGACCCTTTTCTGCCCCAGACTACGCTCTCAGATTCTGATTAGGATTTCTCTTGTGTTCTGACCTGGTTTCGACCCCTGCCTTCATTATGACACTGTCTCTGGAACTCAGACTGGTACCTCCTCTCAAATCTGACCTCCCGGCTCTGACCTCATTCCCGCTTATCCTGACCTCTATTAAAGATTGTCCCCCAGAAAGACTAAGCTGGTTCTCCTACCTGCAAAGCCGAAGACTAGAACCTGCTCCCTGGGACCGGACCACTGGCATGCTGGCTGGTCCGCCGCACCTCTGGATATATCCACTGTTTCCGTAAAGGTCAGTAACCATCACTCTCCGGTCTGCTGTTCTGTCCGTTGTCCAGAGCCGCACATTAACGCCCATATCTCCCTCCATAAGATCCTGTCGCTGCTGCTCCCTCCCGCCGATGACCCAGAAACATTGTCCAATAAACTGTTAAAACTGCTGTGTTGTCTGGCTCGTATACTGGGTCCGTAAATTTATCCACTCACCTGTTACAGGACAGATCTCTTCTTCTTCACAGGTTTAGCTTACATCTCTAGTGCAAAGCAAGACCGCCACCGATGGCCAATTGTTATATTTCCTTTACGTTCAGATTTCACAACCAAACAGCCTCCAACAAAAAGGAGCATAAGGAGACCAAAAGTGTCTAAAAATCTTAAATCTAGGGGTTCAATTATTTCTTTTTCTATAACACCTCAGACTGCTCCATACCTAATCCTTCATAAAGTTCATCATCTTGCATTTTCACCTTGCTCATATTTTTATTAATATAGCACGGTATAACTGACCAGGACAACCTAGTACCATATGTTTTATAGAAGTTGCCCTGCTGTATACTTTGTTGCTAATAGTCTCTGTCTTTCATGGAAACAGTGGACGTTTTGATATGTGCAACATGGCTCCCTATCTACGATGTCATAGCTTAGGTACCACCACAAAAAATAATCTATTTATTCTGCACTTTAGACACTTCCATCTACAACATTCTCACAACACACTTACATGTAGGGCACTTTCTGGGGAGGT
>JAUZNJ010025412.1:0-16760 GCA_034780135.1 Jordanella pulchra | reverse complement strand
TCCAGCCCAGGAGACCCACGGCGCGCTCTGCTGGAGGAAAGGTGACAGACAGGCTCCGGATCTCAGACAGTTCAACTAAAGTCAGGTTATCAGCTCTTCACAAGAGCAACCAGGAGTTTCAGATAAGTCGGAGATCCAGCTCGCATGAGCTGGCAGGCAGATTACAGATCCCAACAAAATCAAAGGACCAAAGGGAGCACCAAACCTAGCACAAGCTTGTAGCAGCAAACACTATCAAACTGCTTTAGCAGTAGCAACAAAAGGTTTGGAGAACAGCTTTACAGAACCTAGCTGTCTCACTGGAGGAAGGTTTCAGGAGCCTTTTAAAAGGAACAGGTGAGCCTCATCAGCATCTGATTGCGTTGCTGGTCCAATGGAGTGGCTGCTCCCCTGCAGCCAATCAGGGAAGGTGTTCTGGCAGAGCTGAACCTGCATAACGAAACAAAAAAAAGGAACCCGCACAGCCTCAAGAGGCCAGGGCCATAACGTATAGTCAAAGGTAGTCCCTCTTTATCCTGGCGGTGAGCAGCATTTACACATTTCTAGGTATTTTTTCTAGTTTTATAACTCAGGACATGTTTGGTGGTGAGAAAACAAGTCTGTTTTTTGTAAAAACCAGTACTGCAGTTAGATGTTTGCTTTTTTAATGCAATGTATGTCTGCAAGTGAAGATCAGAGGATGATATGTTTTTATTAATATTATTATCATGATGGGTTTTTTTTCGAAACCACTAAGTCTTGAAAAGGCCCTGATACAATTTGTCAAGGTCCAAAAAAACTAGACCAAGACAAGGCATAACTATTCATGACCATGTTCTCTCAAGACCTCCATCCCTGAAAGTTACCACATCATTTATCCATAATGTAAGGAGAGAAGGGGACAGGACATCACCTTGTTTAGCAGCATATGGAGTTCTGAACTGGTCTGTACAGTAGTCATTCAGCTGAACACAAGATTGTGGATTTTTATAAACTGCCTTTTTAGAGCTGTACAATTATCCATTAAGTCCTACTAGTTAGCAGAAAAAATCAAGTTTTCGAAAATCTATAAATTATGTAAAAGTAGGCTTTATTTCTTGTTTACTGACATTAGCTATTGTAATTTAGCCCGCCTGCTGAGTTAAAAGAATTGTAAAGGAATATATATGGTCTATGCAAGCTCTTTACTTTCAAACTCAATTCTAAATCAACAACCAACTGTTCATTAAAAACACTAGATGAAAGTTTGTAAACACAACTAAGCACGTGAAGTTTTAATTTATCAAGCAACATTAACTTCACCTTCTGTAATATAGAGTTTAAATACAGATGTGAGAAAACCATTGGCATATTTTTTAATACTAATTCTTCAGAGCAACTGCCCTTTCTAATTACCCACTCAGGGGAAACAGAACTACCAGGAAATAAATACCTACATTCTACTGTAAATTCACACTTTTACGAAGATCTTAAACATCAATACAGAAATACCCATCCTCCTGAATCTCTTTTAAAGAAGTCTTTTAATTTTCTTAGTGCCTGGCTGACACAATGCCTGAGGATAATGGATTTGATTAAATTTGAAATTTAATGCTTGACTTCACTGATAATAAAGAGTGTCCACATGGCTGTAAAAGGTATTAAAAGGTAGTGAATCAAATCAGCAAAACTGAAGACCATCCAAATGTAAAAAAATAATAAACCTGATGCGACTATTTATTCTTTTTAATATCGCCCACATCGTTGCCTGGGTTTCTGGTGTAATCTGAGCTGTAATCTCAGCCAACCCATTTGTTTTCGTTGCTGCTACATTTTACTGCATTGTGACTGCTGTTCATTGTTCACTAGAAAACTACATGTATGAAGTTTTAACATTTTTAATGCATTCAAGATCTCTGTATCAGTTGTTTTTAACATGTATCTGCTGCTATTTTAAAAGATATCCTTAATGCATTAATCCATCAAGCCTTAAACTTACCAGAGAGTCTTTCAAAAGGACTCTCAAACCTCTTCTTCCCTTTTTTATTAGCCTTTTATTTACCTTGTGTTTATTTTCAGTAGCTTCTAAGGTCAGCATTGTTGATTAAAAATAACAATACTGTAATAGGAATATTATCTTTAATAAAGACATCAATATTTTAACTGGGGTTATCTGAGATTAGTTATAATACTGACCGATTTATTACTCAGAGTCAGAGCAAACCTTTTTGGTTAACACTTGAAGAAACAAACAATTTCTTGAGTTGGTGATTGATAACTCTGCTGATAACCATAGTCGTATTTATTCAATTAAGTGTTGGAAAAGATAAACTGGATTCCAGATGGTCCAGGAGTTGAGCCCTACAGTTAGAAGATTTGGTAAGCAGATTCCAGTTATAGCATCATCATTTAACCAACAACCATTACTTAGTTTTACACTTGATTTGAATTACATATTAATTAACTATAAAATCCAGCTCTAGTTATTATTCTATTGTTAATCTGCTTGTAAAACACTCCCTATATTAGATTTATTGTTAGTCTTTTTTTTTTGCTTGAGTCATTCATAGAGTTTTGGTTATTATGTGTGCATGCTTTTGATAAAGAAAGGACCAAGGAATTGTTATTATCTTTGGGCAAAAGTAGGAACATGTATTTGTGTAATTACCTCAATAAGCATCTCTGATCCATGGTGGATCTTGCAGCCTATAGGACTGGGTTAATATCGTTGTACTAGAAACCACAGTATACCATCATGCCTTGATTTTGGTTCCAAACTGTTTAAATAAACAGTATGCATCTTTAAAATACAATATAAATGGGTTATGCTTAATATTTAGTTCTCGGCTTTGGAGTTTTTATTTGTGAAAGATCTGAGACAAAAACAAAAAAACTGCACGGAAGGATAGTATAATATGAATAGATTTATTGAATAGAATGAAATGTTCTTTCTCTTTTGTAACTATGAATAAAAAAACCCACACAGTTTTGAGCTATTTTGAGTTTTTTGCCTTTATGTTGTTCTATCCTTTTAGACATACACACTTTCTACTGCTTGGTGCACAAAAGGTTAAACAGAGACACCCCAGGTTCCATCAGGGAACAAATTACCTACTTGGCAGTAAAAAGGAACCAACCAAGATATGAATTTGCATTGTTTGTGAAGTCATTATATTACTTTAATTCCTAATGATTTTGAAAGCTCTCCCATTGGTCCAACGGCAGGTGTCTCTATCCCAGCAGTGCCATATGCTTCTCCTGGAACATGGCTTGCCTCCTCCAGACTCTCTCCACATGTAGCCATAAACAAACCAAAAACCGGTCAAGGTCTCAGATGAGAAGGAACACAGGGAGAAGCTGCAAGAGATATTCACACACAAACATCGGATCCTCTGCACACACACTTAATGCTGCAGGATTTGTTTTACTGTAGGCACGCCAAGGAGAAGGCATAAAGTGTGAGAAGAGGCTTTTAGGAAGGCGCAGGTGGGCCTTGGAATGTCTGAACATCATTAAAGATGGATTGGGTCACAGGGTGATTGAACTGTTTCCTCAGGTGGCAACTGGGACAGTGATAGAAAGAAGAGAGGGAAACTGATTGGAGCAATGTGTGGTGCAGTATAGCAGGCTGCTACAGTGGGAGGCAAGGTCCTGTTGTCCAGGCTGAGGCAGGACACCATGACACCTCAGGCTGGTGTTGAGCGTAAAGGGCAAGGATAAGATGGTCTCAGCATGTTCAACTGAATGTGCATGATGTTAAGTGTGTGGAACACGGTTGCTTTGGAGAGGTAGGAGTTTCTTTTTGCTCTGTTTTAGCAATCCAATCAGCTTTATTTTTATACTATTTGTATTTTCACTGATTTTAATGAAAGTCCTGAAGTTAACCTTAATCTTCAGTTGCATATTGCAATGAACATTGTAAATCTTTCATGCATTATATCTTTACAAAAGTGTTCCTTTTCTGGAAAAAAAAGCATAGCATGAATAAAATTGTTTTTATTCTCAAGGAATATTTTCACTGCCAGAATACAATTAAAGGGGATATTATGTGATAGACAATCACAATGTTGGTTCTAGCCTTATAGTAGAATAATTTAAGAAATTAATGGAGTCGTAGCACCTTTTGCAGAAATTATAGCTGCAAGTATCTCTACACACTTTGCACATAAAAATAATGAAATGTTCAACACTTGATTAGCAGTGCAATCTATATTACATAAAATGATTACATGGAGAAGGCAACTTTCAGGTCTAAGCAAATTTTCAATTGAATGTAGGTCTGGACTTTGAATGATCCATTCTAATAGATTCATTTGCATTTATCTAAATCATTGCATTGTAGCACTGGTAGAATGTGCATGACCATTATTCTGCTAGAAGACTAACATTAAAATCAGATTTCAATCTGCAGTCTCCTCACAGAACAATCTCCCCCCACCTTTTTTTATTTGGCATGGTTTGTTTAGGTTAATGTATTATCAAATAACTTGAAATAATTCAGTATTGGAAAATAATTCAAACTGATTGTCATGTAATGAGACATACTGATAAGATATTTACGTCTGAGTCACCTGATTTGAATTTTATCCTTTCATTCATGAAAGTGATTACTTCCTAGATAAAATGAATACCTTTCGGCCTGACTGCTTAAAATATTAATAAGAAAACTTGGTTATTTTTAACATAAAATTTAAGTGAACATATCCATGAGAGCCAACCGCTGTGAAACTACCTTATTAAGCATTCATATTTATATTTCAAATCGGGTTTAATTACAACATACTCACCATGGTTTTATGCCAGTTGTAACAGGTTCTTCCTTAATACATTGAACACAATGCTTAGAAAGATACTTATTCAACTGTTATCAAAGAAACACCTAAAATTGAAACAATTTATGATTTAATTTATTACATAAATAGGTGGCACTGATCCATATTACCTGCTAAAATAAAAAAAAAAAAAACAGAAGAAGACAGACTGACTTTCAGTATGTCCATGAATTAAATAAATAACAATAGTCTTTATCATGCAAGTAATATTACTATAACACTGATGAAGTAAACAGCAATGTTTTGATAAACTAAGGCAGCCAGCTGTAAACTAGTGTTGTTAACAGTGAGATGATGTGAGGAGCTTCATTAGATTAGGCTGCTTTTAAACAACATTGATAAAGTCTTTGTTCCGAAACATAATAAGCAAACCACAGGAAAAATTAGGCTTTGCTTGCAGAGAATGCTTCCAGTATAGGCATGCTGTTATAGACTCTTCAGATCACCTCATGCATCTCCTCTCTGTGTGAGTCACCATAGCATACTAAAAACCCGCCCACTTTACATTTCCCCCAGCCAATCATATTCTTGTATCTCAACTGTCTCTGCACTGAAAGATGTTTCTCCCTGCAACAGAGAGCGCACCTATAGAATGACAATGTCGTTATCATTTAATGCCGTTATTCCCAACACTAGTTGTAAACATTGTAGATCAACCAATTTAACAGCAATGCTGTTGTGATTGAAGTTATGGTAATTCTGGTGAAAATTAGATAATGTTTTGATCTTCTTTGTAAATTAGATGGAAATAAGATAAGAAAAACAAACAAAATGCAAGCCAGAGTATTTCTGAAGAACATGGTTAAAGTGGAGAGAAACTCTTCCTGAGCAAATATAGAATAATCAAGTTTCCACAGCATTGAGTGAGATATTCAACCAATACAGATGTGAAAGTTTTGGTGGAATACAAGAAAAGCAAAGGGAAGATACATAGAGTATTACCAGTGCCATAACTGATATGATGAAAAGACTCTGTGGAGGAGATAGGTGCCAGCACAAGCTATTTGCCAGGTATAGAAGAAAAGTGGTTAGGAGGCTCAAAACAAAGACCAGCAATCGTATCCCTAGAATTAACAGTGTGGCTCATTGCCTGAAGGTGTTCTTTAAAGCCTCAGTGGCTAGAATTTTATTATATAAAGTCAAAGAGCTTTTATTAGGATTGCATGTGTTATTACAAATGTGCGGCGAGTAGGTCAAATGCAAGGCAAAGTTTTATGATTCTAGGCCAAGCACCTTTTACACCCACAAATGTTGGAGGCACAAGGTGGGTCACTCATATGTTGAGGGATCTTGACTGCCTTTTACAAGGCCATCAGGGTCTCATTCAGCAAATAGAACGGGTAGGTTAGACTAAAACATGAGGTCAGAAAAAGCTGCATGCAATGTAAGCTGAAGTGTAATCACTGCTTTAAAAGCTTAAAAATCTGGCATTAAAAAGACTTGGAAACATATATATGCACTTTTTATCATTAGTTTCAGTAATAGCAGTAACCTGAATTGGGCTCTTATGCTAAAGACAAAACTTCATTCTGTTATTCATATGGAAATATATCAGATTCTTCTTGGGTCCTTTCTGCAAGATCGAGGAATATGAAAAGAATTCTGCTGAAAGTTGTCTAGAAAACTTTTGAATGTAATAGTTTTCAGCATAGCACTCTGCACCCATTGACTGACAGCCTGACAAACTGACAGAAACAAAAGACAAATCAAGAAGAGTACACATCATAGATAAAAAAAAATGAGATGACAACAGAGGGAAAACATCCATAAAATTGTTCTCAAACTCTTTATTGAGGTTGTATTAGTGCAATCTATCAATGATGTACTAGAAAATCTATAACTCTACAGTGGAATCTTACCCCTGTGTGCTGTTCCCCTTTATGAAGTGCAATCTCATAGCAGGGCTGTATGCCTCCACGGAGCTCATTTTTCAAGCAGTGTGATGTGGAATGGCCATGTCACAAACATAGAGGCGTTGACTCGGGGGCGGTGGTGGGGATGGGGAGTGTTGGAATTCTTATTCCATTTATCCATCAGACTGTCATCTGACACAGTTGAATTGCCCCTGCACCGTTAAATAAGAATCTGTACCGTCACAAAGTCAATTTGTGATTTATTATGTGCATCTGCTTGGAGGCAAAGCTTGTTTTTCCAGACACTTTTACAGTGAAAAAAAATTCAGATTTTGGTTGGAGTTGCAGTGGAGTTTTATTGGCTCGTGCACATAGCCCACTTTATTGCAAAACCTGTTTAAAGTTGTTTAACAAGTTCTAAAACACTCTCCAATAGACTGGCCTTCATGCCAGAGTTAACCTACCCATCATTCACTGAACACTGGAATGGACATTACCTAAGCAAATTTTATGTTAGCTCTGCCATTTTCTGCTACTTTTTTAAGTCACTGTCCTCTCAAAGTGAGCTAGCTATAGATGATCTTACATTAGTAAGTGAAGCAGACACCTCTTTTGCTCACAACATATCAATTCTCTAGATTATGCTGTCAAGGCAAACATAAAACCCCCCAAAAGTTCTACCCTGCCTAAAGAAACATCTAAATCTGTGAGACAGATAAAGCACTATATACATACATATATATATATATATATATATTACGTGTGTGTGTGTGTGATTTGGGTTGAAATAAATAATTGGTAATACGTCTTTTAAGTGTTAGTAGACATTCCTTTCTAACAATTTGGCACGGTCATGTTGTCCTTTTTAGTCCACTTCAATATTTTAAAACTTAGCCATCAGCTCTTTGGTACAGTACACACGAAGCCTGGGTATACAATAAGTTTCTTGGTCGGATAGGGTGTTCCATTCAGACAAAGAAAACAAACAATTTCATTTAAAACCTACTCCAAGAGTAGATAAGTCAAAGTCTCTTTCATGAAACCATTTTCCACATAACTGGTTACAAACTTTGAGAGTGTGAGCCAATGTGGCCCTCACTGCCCTTAATATACATCAGCTGACATAAATATCAAAGATGTGGTTTCATTTTAGAATCTGTTTTAGAAGCTATTGAGTTCCTTGCTGATTTTAAACTTACAACATATTGGGCTCTGTTGAAGTTTCACACAACTGTGGGCAGGAGACACATATGTACATATTTTAAATTTCTAAGTTTTCCCAAATGATCCTAATTTTGGTGTGAAGATAATCCTTTCCAGGCTCTAGCTCCATATGAATGAGAAGATCCCCAGAAAGAAATCCACTTTATCAGTGACTACCTGCAGAGTGAGTGAATAAGCATATTAGCAAAAGTTAATCCTTTAACCTGGTTGAAGAAACAGATGGGTGGAGTTTGTCAGTATGCAAATCAGCAAGCAAAAGTACATCTGAGTGTTGATAAACTAATACGTTTTACACTTTTACCTGCTGTGCAAAACAGGTAAAGCTCTAACAAATCTCTCCTCGGAGAAAATTCCTTTCCTCTCCTGCCTCATCCCTTCTTCCATGTCATGTACATTGCTCCAAATCCAAAGTCCCATTGTGTGCCCTCTAAACCCTGGCTCTGCTTAACAGGAATGTGCTGACTTTGAAGCCCCCATACAAGACAAAAAGAGCTTTCTTGAGAAATAATGTCTGTTTATAGGGAGACTGATGTGAGGAACTGTCAGGTTCTGCCTTTAAGTTGATTTGCAGGAATGTAGGAAAATGATGAGGGCTTGAGGTGAATCATGGATTGTCAGATGTTAATTCTAAGGGCTTCTCCCTGGGGAATGCTCCAGTCATTGTCAACTCAACAAAAGAGGAGATGAATAAACTTGTAATAATTCCCTGTTTAAATGCATTGCCATATAGGGTAATCAGGATAATTTTATCATTGAAAAAGACAACTGTTAAACAGTGTTAAATTGACTCCTTCACACACATGCATTAGATTAATTCGCTTGGTTTCTCTCCACCTGATACCAGGTTCTGTCTTTGAGGCTCTGACATGCTTCTCACCCAACCCACCCCACTCGTCAATCAGTGCTTTCCCTCACAGCTCTAAGGAGCTGTTAGAAATCCAAGAGGATGAACAGCTGATGGATCACACAGTCTGTTTCATCTCCCTCTGCTTTACATTTTCTCTAGGCTCATTACTGTGGCTAAGGCTCCCCATTCCTGGTTGGCACTACAACTTTTTTGCCTCTTATGCTTCATGTGGCACCTCAATGTCAACAAGCTCAGCAGCTAAACACTTCATACAATGCAAGTTTAATGAGCAACAAAGCAACAGTGTACCTGAGGGTATGGCATTTTTTTTGTACCTGAGGGTATGGTATATTTCTCTGTTCCCTTCGTCTCAGCTGGCACGCTAATACTGTTGTCTGAGAGTTGATCCTCCAATCAAGCTCCTGTAATGTCACATTGGATGCCTTAGCATATTTTGCTTGAGAGATTATTTCTGAATCTATTGGCAAGGAACCTGCTGAGATTTCAAAGGCACGCCACACCGCCAGGATATTGGGCAAAAAATAACAGTAAAAAGCTCCCTTGTTAATTTAATTACCAGTTGTTGTTCAGCCGCTTCTTTCACAGAGGAAGTGTCACACAAATGCACAGAGGATTTGTAGCAAACATGAAACAGTGTTTAATTGTTTGAATAAGCATTCACACTACTGAGATCCTGTTTCTGGTTGCTTCCGTACACTTTTTGGCCTCTAACTCATCCTTCATACTTTGTGCCATTTAAACCATTCAACTTTTAAACTATTCAGCTCATTAAATACATTCCTGCTATATCTTTCTACTTCTATACCCTTTAAAATTTTTAAATTCTTTAACCTTTTCTGCTTTTTTCAGCTCTCTTAAAAATAAATGGAAAACGTCAAAAGTTCTGCTAAAACTTCTGCTACTTTGCCCTTTGACTACTTCTGCATACTTTCAGTTAGAAACACCATTTTACTTTTAAAACGCTTCTGCAACCCTCTGCTATTACAGTTTAAGCTTTTTGCTATCTTTTACAGTTTTGCTTAAGTGAACAGGTAACAGTTTTTAAAGATTTTCCGTTCTATGTTTGGCAAGAATGTGGACCTGGTTGTCTTCAAACAAGTGTTCCTTCTGTGAGAAGAACAACCAGACGTTTGAGGTGTAGCTGTTTGTCTGAAACGTCTTGATTTTTGCTAAAAGCTTACAAAGAACCATGTTACTGAATGCATTTATTGTGTTTCCTCTTCTAGAGTAAGCATAATAAAAACTTTTTTATATGAACAAACCCATGATATTCATCCTGAACAGAATTTTATTTGTAGAGCACAGTTTAGTACAAAGACAATTAAAATTGCTTTACATAAAAAGAGAAGGAAAACAAAAGCAGAACAAATAAGTGAAGATAAAAAAACATTGTCAAAGCAGGTAGTGAAGCAAATAAAAAAGCTGGATCTTAAAGTTAAACTAATAATACCTCAGTTCACAGTTTAACTATAACAGTCAAAGTAAGTTCTAAACAAATGAACCACCAAAAGTAGAAAAAAACAGACAACATAATAGTAGTGGTTGAAGTAACAAACAATGCAGAGTTGGAGAATAGAGGTATGATGTAGCACAGGGGGGAAATGTGGTCCCTCTGTTTTCAGCATCCTAAGTTTATAGCAGCACAATTATAGAGGGAGCTCAGGATAACCTGAGTCACTGAAATCATAAGCTTTTTTTTTAGGAATTATTTTGTATAACAGCTTGAAAATAATCCTTTTGGAGGACACATTCATTATCATATGGAAATGTTTGGAGAATTAAATTGCAAACCATTACAATACGATGACTTCTCCTAATATTTATTAGGTTTTAAAAACTGTATTTTTGATAATCTGGGGTGACACCTGGGTCACCATATGAAGCAGCAAATAAGACAAATGCTGGATGAAACAAGCGAGACTGATTATGTAAGAGCGGAGGAAATTCTAAAATAAAAAACAATAACCTGGTTGCATAAATATGCAAGCCCTTAAACTAATACTTCGTTGCAGCACCTTTAGCTTTTATTACAGAACTCAGTCTTTGTTGGTAGGAGACTGCAGCCTCCTATTGATGTGGCAATATTTGCCCACTCTTCTTTGCAAAATCACTCCAGATCTAACAGATTGCAAGGGGATCTCTTGTGCACAGCCCTCTATGATTCAAGTCTGGACTCTGGCTGGGCCATTCTCTGACTTGACCTTATTCTGGTGAAGCCATTCTTCTGTTGATTTAGATGTGTGCTTTGGGTCATTGATATGTTAAAAGATGAAGTTCCTTTCCGGCTTTCTATCAGAAGGATTTGAGCAACACTGATATTTGCAACTGTTCATATTTCTGTCCACCCTAAGGCCCCAGTTCCAGTTGAAGAAAAACAACCAAAAAAGCATGATGCTACCACCACCATGCTTCACTGTAGGCATGGTGTCCTTTTGGTGATGAGCAGTGATGTTTTTGTGCCAAATATGCCTTTTGGAATTAAGTCCAAAAAAGTTCAGCCTTGGTTTCATCAGACACATAACACCTTTTTCCACGTGCTTAATTTCAGATGGGTTCTCAAAACTAAACCCATCATGACAGTTATTAAGATTACAAATTGCAGAGTAAGAAACACACTGAATCTTCAAAATGAAGCTATATAATATTGTATCAGCAAATATCAGGTAGGCTTAATGGGTATCGATTGGCATTACATTAGCACATAAAGATAAAAGTAAATTAACAGCGACAGTATAATAACATTAAAAGAAAACAATCAAAATCTGTACCACAGAGAAATAACCTTTTATTGTGTTTTTCATGGCATACTTAGAACAGTGAAAACATGTATATTATGTTTGATGATAATTAATAAAAACAAACAGAACGAGACTGAAACTTTTGTCTCTCTGTTCATTTTAAATCCAGTGATTACAAATGGCAGGTCAGTAAAGGTGTGGAGTGGCAGCCCTGCCCACCTGTAGCTTAAGTTATCTTCCCCAAACAGCATCAGCCGTTACGTCTCCTCCCATCAGCGGCATGTGTGAAGTTACTGTAAGTGATTTGTAACATAGTGTGGACACACGGGGGCGCTGTGGATCCTATGGAGTAGGAGAGCAGAAAAAGAGTTTAACAGAGTTCTACATTCAATACGGTCTCAAGCTTATATTAATACAGTAAACACGGCAGCTTGTTCTGTGGCATCTCCTCAATCATTAAAAAAATGTAGCTGTATCTCCCCCAAACAGCTGCATCTAGCGCGGCATGTTCACTGGCATCTCCCCCATAGTAGGGATGCCACTGTTTAGCGGGATAGCGGCGCCACTGAAAAACCTGAATTACTCGGCCAGTCTCGACGGGTAAATGTAGCGATTTATTTTCTCTGGTGTAGATCAACAATGATCATCAGACACCACCGTTACCTCATTCACCCTGAAAACTAGCTGCTTTTACTGGCAACACTAAATGTGGATGTTTGATTTTGTGCCAAGCATCTTGACAATTACAGTCATTCATCAGAACAATGATTCTACCAGGAGTTATAGGGCCTGCCGTCATTAGCTTCGGCAGCCCGTGAGGTAAATAAAAAATAAAACAAAACTCCAAAACATTAAAAGGTGCAACAAAACAAAATATAACCCACCAACAATGCTAATCAAAACAGACAAACATGCCATTCTACCCCTTTTGTATAATTGCCTATGTCAAGAGTGTGACTTAGGCAGTTTTATTTTGCTTAAGTCACCAGACAAATTGACTTAGGCAATTTTAGAAGTTTTTCAAGATGGTGGATGATTCAAGGAGACGAAAATTCTACACAGCTTCTGATGCTATTTCCATGATTCAG
This sequence comes from Jordanella pulchra, assembly GCA_034780135.1. NCBI lineage: Eukaryota > Metazoa > Chordata > Actinopteri > Cyprinodontiformes > Cyprinodontidae > Jordanella > Jordanella pulchra. The sequence continues at coordinate 4,199 of JAUZNJ010025412.1, read as the reverse complement.
GACTCTTCCCATGTTGGTAAGTGAAGATGTTTAATATAATATACACTAGGCTATAAAAATTGCATAAAATGTGATCTTTTTATTCAGTCTTTTCAGTGAAAATTTTAGTTTAGGAAGCTAGCTAAAAATGCTCTGTGATAGACTGGCGGCCTGTCCAGGGTGTGCCCTGCATTTGCCCGAAGCCATCTGGGATTGCCTCCAGCATTAACCATGACCCTAATGAGGAATAAGCGGTATGGGTGGGTGGGTGGGTGGATGGATGGATGGATGGATGGATGGATGGAAATTAGCTAAAAAGCACAAAAAGTGGAAAGACGTTAATGAAAATTCCAGTTAAACATAAGTAATCGTAAAAGATTTGACTGATGTTAGTGTGCCTGTGTTGCTGTATCTAGAGGCAACTTGTAAACCATTTTGGGAATCCACAATGTATCTTGATACAATTGACCTCAAAGGCAATTCATGTTTGTCAGAATAATCCCACATTTTTGAAAGGTCTGAATAATTTTTTTTCATTATGGTAGGAGATGCACTTGACATTGATGACAGCAGTCTGTCCTCTTCTACTGAGGATGACAATGAGACCATCAATAATGACATGATGCAGCATGTTGATAAGGATGCACCATCTGCTCCCATGGATAAAGTTGAAGATGCCAAGCAAACATATCCACACCAAGAAGAGGTGATATCAAATGATGATGGTGATGATGTCATTCAAGATCCGGACTATACCCCAACCTGTGATGAGTCCTCCTCTTCTGAAGATGAAAACAGCCTATCTATAGTGGAAACAACTTTAGAAAAGCAGGATAAGGATGTTGAATTGAAAGATGCAGGCAAAAAGAAAAGACATAAACACCTCAGTCCAAGAAGATGGAAGCAAAAAAATCCAAGCAGAAACGTCTGAAAGGAATGTCATACAAGAGCAAAAGTGGCAAAGAAATAAGTGCAAAGACTATGGGTCCTCCCTGCAACTCCAAGTTCTGTCAGGGAGTCTCAACTCAAAACTGCCAAGTCCTTACAGAAGAGCAGCGGCAATGGGTATTTGACAAGATTTGGGCAATGAACACTTGGGAAGAACGTTGGTTATATGTCACCACTTTGGTCACAAAGACTAAAATGAAGCAAAAAATAGTTACTGAGGGATCCCGACGCAATTCATCATTTTCCTACCAACTGAAGCTTGAAGATGGAACAAGTGTTAAAGTGTGCAAGGCACTTTTTTCTTCTACACTTGGTCTCCCTGAAAGAACCATTACAAAATGGCTGGATGACCCCATCGACCCTAAAAAACAAGCAGAGGTGCCATCAAAATCTGGACCCCAAAGTGGCAAGCATACAGAGGTTGAAACTGATGTCAAGGATTTCCTTTAGAACTGACTGAGGGACCTGCCCATTGTTGACTCACACTACTGCAGAAGCACAGCTACCTACAAAGACAAGAAGTTCCTTTACCAAGGCACAACCATCTCCCAACTACATCGTGAATATGGACAGGAAGCTGCAACTGCTGGAGTGAGAGCTGTTGGAATCCAATATTCCACAGCTGTGTTCCATGAGAAGAACTACTCCGTATTTATTCCAAGAAAAGATCAGTGTGATGTTTGTGTTTCATGGAAATATCAGTAAAGCTGCATATCACGCACATGTCACCAAAAAGGATGAAGCGAGGCAAGAGAAATCTAGGGACAAGGATTCTGCTGATGAAGAGAAGTCCGTTTGGACAATGGACTTGCAAGCTGTGCTACTGTGTCCAAAAACCCAAGCCAGCAGCCTGTATTACAAAACAAAACTGCAGGTCCACAACTTTACCCTTTTCAACTTGAGATCAAAGGAAGGCTACTGCTATGTTTGGGATGAATCAGAAGGTGACCTCTGTAGCGAGGTATTTGCACATCTTCAGTATCATCATTTTGAAGGTGTGATCAAAGGCCATCCGGACCTCAAGGAGATCACAGTGTGGAGCGATGGTTGCAGTTATCAGAATCGCAATACATGTGTAGCGAATGCATACTCTGAACTTGCTAGGAAATATGGGGTGCTAATAACCCAGAAATACCTTCTTGAAGGTCATACACAAATGGACTGTGACAGTATGCATAGTACTATTGAAAGAAAAATAGTTGCAGATATCTTCACCCCAAGAGACTGTGTCGTTGTACTCCAGACTGCAAGAATCAGGCCATCACCTTACTATGTGAAAGTGCTCAAGCATGATGAGTTCCTGAAGCTGAATGGATCTTACTTCTTCAGCATCAGACCAGGCAAAAAAGTTGGAGACACGACTGTGCATGACTTGCGGGCTCTTCAGTTTAGCAGTGAAGGCAAGGTCCATTTCAAGCTGTCCTTTACAGAAGACTCTGTGTGGGAAGAACTGCCACAAAGAGTGCAGGTGCCAAATGGGCCAATGGCATGGATAAGTTTGTTTCCATGTGCTCTGCCAATCAAAGAGAGAAAGTTCCAGGACCTCCAGTCAATGAAACCCATCATGCCTGTCGAGTGTCATCACTTCTTTAACAATTTGCCACACTAATACGCATCACACAAGAACCCAGAGAAGAGCTGGAAGGAGAAGTGGAAAAAAAACAAGCCTCCTCAGCATTATGTTTTGTTAGTTTGTGCTGAAAAAGTGCCTAGGTCACAAAGGCATGTTAAAAAAATTGCCTAAGTCATTTAATTCTGCCATGTTCCATGTTTGACTGACCTTGCTGTTTGTATGTCATCTGTTGTTACAACTTTTTTGATTAAAATTGTTTGTAAATATCATTTATTCAACAAATGGTTAAGTTTTTTGTGTTTCCTGAAAATTTGCAAAAAATGTCTTAGGCAATTATTTTAAGAAGGTGACGGAATGTTAATCAAGTGTTTGGAAATCTCACATTATTAACAAAATAATTTAGAGAGGTTTTAGGATCCTACTTTTGGGCTAAGATTCTAGAAATTTCAGTTTCAAAATTAGCAACAGAACAGCAGGAAGTAGTTCAGCATCCATTCTTTGACTGATTGGCAGATCAACGTTCACAGTTGCTAGGCAACAGACTGTACACTTGGTGAGGGGCGGTGAAAGCTGGAGAAGGCAGGACCTGTTAGAATCCAGAGCAAAAACTCTTCCGGCCTCCTTAGAAGGACCCAGTCCAGGTAGAACCGGGTCCTTAGAAGACGCAGCCCATGAAAGGACACAGCGTCAGGCTGGCTTGGAGGAGGGCCCCAAAATGGCTAAGTCCGCCTCTGCAACACCTACAACTGGTTAACAGAAGACGAAATATGAGTTACTACAAAATTTGGGATAAATTAAGTATGTACACCTCAAGGTCGTATTGTTTGTCTTTTTTTTTAATTGGAGAAATTACCATAGACTATTAGAAAGGTAGAAGACTGGTCATATAAATGCAGTTCATTTTCCAGTGATACAACCACAGATTCCTCCTGAAGCTAATATAGACGTTTCACTTTAAGAAGTGAATCATTAATTGTACTGTATCACAACTTGATAGTATTGCATGATTTGGGGGCTGAATTTGTCACGTAAAGGTGAAGATAATGATGGTAAGGAGGGTAAATGTACAGTTCGGGATCCAAGAGCAGCACAATGTGAACAGCATCAAGAATAGCAGCAGGACCCCAGCAATACACGTCTTTTCCCAACCAGAGCAGACAAAAAGACTGAACAGTTTAAAACACAGCTCAACTAAACCAGGGTAACCTCTCCTGTTCAATCTGTTTGGATCTACTGAAGGATCCGGTGACTATTCCTTGTGGACACAACTGCTGTGTGAACTGTATTAGAGACTTCTGGGATGGAAATGACCAGAGGAGGATCTACAGCTGCCCTCAGTGCAGAAAAGAGTTCAGACTGAGGCTTGTCCTGGAGAAAAACATCACATTAGCTGCTCTAGTTGAGGATCTGAAGAAGACTGGGCTCCAAGCTGCTCCCACTGATCACTGCCATGCTGGACCTGAAGATGTAGGCTGTGATGCCTGCACTGGGAGGAAAATGAAAGCTGTAAAGTCCTGCACAAACCTGTCCAGCTTCTTATTGTCAAAATCACCTCCAACCTCACTATGATGCCCTTGGATTGAAGAGGCGCAAGCTGGTGAATCCCACCAAGAAACTCCTGCAGAACATCTGCTCTCGTCATGATGAGGTGATGAAGATCTTCTGTCGTACTGATCAGCAGTGTATCTGTTATCTCTGC
>JAUZNJ010025401.1:0-16762 GCA_034780135.1 Jordanella pulchra | reverse complement strand
GAGCTACACATTAGTAAGTCATTTTTGTGACACTTTGCTTTCTGTTTTGGGGGCTTTGGGGTTTTTTTGAGCTATGGTCCTAAACTTATGAACAGCTGAGAAAATCATGTTTGAATATAAATGCAGTTTTCAATTAATTCCCCGCTCAAAAGATTTTGTCTCTTATGCTGATTTCTTCTTCTAACATTGTGAAGCTCTACTTAGAAGCTTCTTAGGATCCAATAGTCCAAAATGCAAATTCTTGCAATTTTTTGACTGGTCTTAAGATTTTGATCAGAAGTGTATTAAAAAAATATTAAAACTACTTTCCTTATTTGTTCAATTCCCAATTATGCCTTTTATTATGTTTGTATGTTGGATAAAACCCCAAATGCATCTTCTAGTGTTTACAGTTATAACAAAAAAACTAAACTTCAAAAGACTGCAGAGCCATGCAGGACAAAATCTATGAAAGTTTTTGTATCCTGGACACCAGCCAGAACAAATCCGTGGTTAATAATACACATGTAGACCTATTTGCATAGGCAGTTTGTTTAAGATGTGGAAAAAAATACTTCCCATACATCACATTTCTGAGAAGTGGATTCACATGCACACGTGTGATATACAACGAGAATGCTGAGTAATCTAGTAATGAGTGAACCTCTCAACCCCACTCGCTTACACTCCCTCTCTGTGTCACAATTAAGCAGGAACTCAAGCACAGCATGGCAGTATTATAGATCACATAACGAGCATTGTCATTAGATTAATATCACGGCTTGCTGGAGTCTTGACATACTGCCAGCACAGACAAGTGTGAAATATGCTTATTGAGTACATAATTATGACATCCATAACCCCCCATGTTAGCTCTTAGCACAATATTAACTGAAGAAATATCAGGTTTAAGTACAGTATGTGTTAAAGCTATGAAAGCCTGTTTAATTGAAATATGACAGGGGAGTAATAGCGATTAAATTAAACCAGAGATAATCTTCTGACACAAAGATAATTGAGCTGAAATCCTCAGGCACTGAAGAATAGCTCAGTAAGAGGAAAGAAATAATCTGGCCTTGTGCTGGGGAGGAATAAGATTATTTCTCCTTGATGGGGGGATGGACATAAATTCAGCACTCAGATTAAAGTGTGATTAATCAAAGCAGTAATCCACAATTTGAGTGGAATCAGAATGGCATATGTCCACTTTATGTAATTCTCTTTTCTTTCTCCTCAAGGAGACATTGTGCTATGAAGGCAAGTGTTTGTTTTTGTTTCTGTCCCCTGAGATCTGTCATCCGTCCTCGCAGGATGACTTGATGACTGATCCGATTGCAGCGGGAGGAGAGGCTGGCAAAATGTTTTTGTCTCTCTTTCCCACTTAAAATAGCACAGGGGAGCTCTTGTGCACTTCCAAACATATGGCCTCATGTTAGTGCTTGGGCTGGTTCAAAAGGGATTAGAGCCTGTGGGTTAGTGTCTCCGTGTCAGCGGTGGCACCCTGCTGAATTTCCAAGTCTCTACTCTGCCAAACACCAGACACACTTGTTTGAGCACTCACACTAAAAAAGTCATGAATAGAGCAATGAAATTTTTAAAGTACACATCTTAACTGTTGTTTATTCAACCATTAAAAGTAACATTATTATATATATATTTAGGGGCAATGTAGCTTAACGTTTTCTGCAGCTTTCTACCACAATTGAGTTTTCTTGGGGAAATTAGGTCTCCAAAATATACACACACCTCAATTGAGTGCAGAACACCTTGATTTTTTTGCATTATGCAAGCACTATATGAAAATACAGCTTTTCACTGGCTATTGATAGTAAAGTTAGTGTTGGATAAGTTGGGTTAAATAGTCTGAAATTCTGCAAAGGCCACTGTTATCCAAAAATACCTACAAAATGTTACTCCCACTTCTATCAAATATCATCTGTAAAAAATCTTTTGTTGAGGGAGACTATTGGACAGATTATTAGTTTTAGATCTTAATGTTTGCATCAAGTGGCATGATGAAAAGCTGCTTTGTTTTCCAAAAGATGCTCATCGGGAAAGTTAGTTAGTGCTCGGTTAAAGGTGAGGACAGAGGGAGGAGCTTGCCTGAGCTGCGTTCATGCGAGAATCGATGCCACTTAGACATTCAGGCATTAGTACAGCGTTGTTCCCACCTATTTCTATGTAGTAATTCTATAGCATGTATGTTTTCAATTCTTTGTTGATGATTGCATTTTAAGAAATGTCTTTAAATTCACAGTATAAAGTGCTGTATTTATTTGAAGGAGTTTTCCGTAATTTGTTTTTACAGACCTTTCAACAGTATTTATCAGACCCGTTTAAATAAGAGACATCTGACAACTCTACTGATGACTATGGGCTACACTTTAGAGTAGTTTACATCAGAGAAAGGTTTAGAGAAAAAAAAAAACAGATATAAAAAATTTTTTTCTGTTTTTTTACAGAATTTTTTTACAGTGTACCTATTTACCACTGAGTTTCGGTAATATCTCTAAATGACTGTGATTTTAAATATTACGTCTATACAAATAAGGGCTATCGATGTATATAGTCAGTCTAATTTTGTATGGAACCCTTTAAAACCAAATGCCCAACTATCTCTGATGTTATAGCTCATAGAATTTACAGTGTAGGAAAAACATACAGGTAAATATGCAGGTTTGTTCTATTTCTTTTTATGTGAGGTTGTCCAAAATTATTATTGGTAATAACTTTTTTACCTACAATAGAAATATGTCATATAACTTTGCACTTGTAGAAAAGGATTTTGTGATTTAATCCTTCTGAATAATGGAAATGAACTCTATTATGAGAGTTTTAAGTGATTATAGAAATGTCAAACAAATCAAAATAAAAGGTTGTTACCAGTGGGATTTGATGTGCTGTCAATATAAGCAGTTAGACATTTCACAAAGGCATTTGTTACGCTTAGTGCTGATGATAACATCACAGAACCCGACTTCAAAAATTAAAAACTATACTTTTAATATGGTTCATTCCAGCGGTACCTTCTACATTACTATATCCCTCCGCATCAACCGATATACAGTTATATCCTTCTTCGTCACTGTTTGTCCTTAACTCATTAGCTATCTACCTTATTTAACCTGAATGTCTAATACCATATATTTTCCTTACATTGTTTCTATTTGATGACCAAAAAAACCACAAATTGAAAACCATATAGACAGTCGTACTGTAAGCTAGAGGTCACTGAGCTTTCCTGGTTCCAAATGCCTGGTTTGGAGATGTTAATAATTTAAACTGCGCTCATGGGGGTGGTATAGTATTACAATACAAGGAGAATGGGTTGGAAAGGCCAAATTTCTGAGGGCAAAGGTCACAACTAAGAATCGCCTCTAGTTTGCGGTTTCTGTGAAGCAAGAGTAAAATAAAGATAAACATAGAGGCTGTTTATCAAACATAAATAAGCACTGAAAGATGAATAGAAGCTAATAAATTTATATGACAAAATATACCCTGCATTAATTAGATTGCGCTAGTTAAAGGACAGATACAGTTTGGCGTAAAAGGAGTTTCTCCTAAGAGTCACCGCAGCAAAGCCAGAATCTCAACTTTACAAGGTTACAGCATTCTGATATCAAAACTAGAGCAGAGAAATGTTATTCAAAAATGTCTTCTAATAATGGATTTTATGTACAAATTGGTTTTAAGTTTAAAAAATACTTATTTTAAGAATCGTTTTCTCTTAATTTCTGCATGTAGAATTTGATACAAATTAAGCAACGTGCCAATTAGATCAAATATCTTAATATTTGTTGATTATTGTTTCTTATTTTAAACAGAAAAATACAGAAAGACTATTCTTTCTTCTGTATTTTATCAAATGCTGATTGTTTTCAAGCTGAGATCATGTAATGAATTGAAATTCAACAAGGATTAACCTATAAACAATGAGCCTTTAAGCACTATCAATGGAAATGGGTGATTTTAATAAATGTCAAAAAATATAAGCATGTGTGCTTAGCAACACTGCAAATATTTACCATCAAAATAATCCCACCCTATTAAGGGGTAAACATGTGGAGCCAGCGGGATGAAACGTTCCAAACCAAAAGAGGTGGGTAGTGAGAGTTTAGATATTACAGCATAGCAGGTCATAGGAGGAGCTGGAGGACAGAGAGTGTTGTTCCCAGGGGCCAAATGCATTGAGGAGGGGCGTCAGAGTGCACACCAGTGATCTGCCTTCCCTGTGCCTTCCCAGCTGCTGGGAAAGATGAAGATACCAGCAAATCTGTGTTTGTTCAGCCACTCCACAAATATCCCTTCTCTAGATTGCGTCTGGCCAAGGAAACGGCACTTGACTGGGATTCAGAAATGATTATTGGTGGCAGTGTCCTTCTGGGGCTGCTTTTCTAAATGTGCCAATAAATTTCACATGTCTAGCTTTGTTTTGCTTTCATTAGGCCTCTAATCTCCGTCCCAGGGCCAGGCAGTTTCTGCCATGAGTGAACTCTCTGTTTTCTCTTAAGCTGAGCCAGTGATTAATGACTGGACAGCATTATTACTAAGGCTCTGCTTTTTGAGTTGCATATATGGTTTTGTAGAAATGTTCACAAGCTAAACACAACATGAATGTATGCATACAGGGCTTTGCAAACAGATTCTACTAGAGCATCTTCTTATTTGTCACCTAATGACCATGTAATTTGGGGGGTTTGTCTTAAGATTATGTGAGAATTGCTGTTGAATTGATGATTCAATGCAATCAGCTGGTTTTCCTTAGATAGAAAACTTTTAACTAATCTGACTTGTGTGATTTGATTAAATTATCTTTGTAAAGAGCCTTGAGATGACATGTGTTGTAAATTGGCGCTATATAAATAAACTTATTTGAAATTGAATTATGTGACAGGACAACAAACAGGGTGCATAATTGTAAAAGTGGACAAAAAAACATAATACAAGATTTTCAGTTTTTTTGCCAATAAAAATCAGCAGTATACATCTGTTCTGCTAAGTTTACAGTACTTTGAGAATATTAGTGGCTAACCAGGATCATGAAGACCTAGGAACACACAAGACATGTGAATAAAATCTTGGATACATTTAAAGATTGGTTGGCTTGCTATATATTACAAGCTTTGATCAGCTCTTAATGTAAAAAAAGAAATAGTAAAAATAGAAATAGTTTGGCACAACTGATGTCCTACCAGGTCAAATAAAAATCTAGACTTATTGCAATTTTAGAAGATAACTTAAACAGGTTCAAAGAGCCTCTCCACCGATTCTGACCAGGCTTAACCTATTTTTTTTTTAAAAAGAAAAGCTTATAATTAGAAACCCCACGGAGTTAAACCCCTGCAGTATTAAAGTAAAACCTTGTATCTCTATGTAGCCAGTTTTTGATCATGCATAAATGTGTGTTGGTCTATCTCATAAAATTACAAGTGATTTTCGTAATGTAACATCGAGTGAAAACATTAATGCTTATGGCTAGAAAACAAACCAATTTTACCTTCTGTTACATTTCTGTAATGGACACCTGCTCATTTTCCTTTACTCTTTTTTACATTTCAAATCTATCAGTCATCCTTTGTAAAGAATTATATCTTTAGACTATTTATGAAACTTGACCTGCCAGCAAGCCTTCGTCTTTTAAAATGTGACTGATGTTTGTCTTTTTCTTTGAAAAGGAGTGAACCATCAATAGCCTTCCATTAACATGACATTTACACTACTTTTAATGACTCTGGACTCCTCTGAGTCATAACAGGCATATAATTACCCATCTCCGTAGTTGTTATTCTCCCATCATGTTGCTGTTGTAATATCACATTTTCTCTCTTTGTCGTAGTTTGAGCCTCTGGCATGGGGACCTATCTGTGGCCTCACAAACCAAAGACTCATAAACCCAGCCATTGTGCTGCATTGTACATCCAGCTAAGCTGACTGTGTTTTCACTTGACTAATAGATGATGTATGCTATTGTGCCAGTGTAGATCTTTTACTTTACTTTTACCTCCAGACATTGTGTGATGGGAATAGGCAGGCCAGGTTTTCATAGAAAGGCAAAGCCACTTGTAGAGTGTAGTCAGCAGGTGCTCAGCCTCTCAGGTCTCAACACCTTGCTGTCTGGGGAGGGAATGAGCTGCCTGCTAACCAGCTGCTTCTGCGTGGAAGGGAAAGAGAGATTTACTTTTGCCACAGAGAAATTGTCTTTTTCTGTAAAATGTGTTAAAATTATAACACAATACCAACACCGGCTGAAACCTAAACCCAAAGTACCTTGACCCACAGGGAAAACTTTGAAAAAAGACATGACGAATGATATTTTTGTAGCAATGAGGCCTTTGTTGATAATTTTTTCTTTTTCAGAATGTTTTTTTTTCTCATACTAGAGTTGGTATTTTCCTGAGGACTGAATAATCCTGTCACTCCCATATTAAACACCAATAAACGGACACCACCTGGTTAAACGGTCAGTGACATGTCCGGGTCAAGCAGGTTCCTCTATGATTGGCCCCACTAAGTGAATGGAGCACGTTGGATACCCTCTGTGGTAACTTTAAAAAATGTTCAGGAAGTTTGGTTCACCCTTTACAGCCTAGGACATTTCCTACTACAGGAGTTAAGCACTCAGGACAGGAAACCATTTGCTGTGGCTGTAAGATCTCTTTAATGACTGTCTAACTAGAAACAGGCTGGCCTAATTCAGTGCCTGGAGCCAGCAGGAATGGCCTTGCATCTAGACGTTGTTAGAATATTTACTGCTTCTTCGATGGGAGTCTTTTTGACACTGCTGTAATAAAATTTACAAGGAATCTCTTTTTAGCGTGATGCGAGGCAAAGCGTGGTCAAGAGGGGCAGAATCATGCCTGAAAAAGTAGCAGGCCATTAAAGTTATCGTTTGTCTTTGTTTATGTGGATCAGAAACTACAGATGGCTGACATTTAAATAGCGTTTGATCGGCTGTGTCCCTGGCTACCTCAGAATACAGCTGGATGATGGTCAGCATCATCTGACTTTGCAGGATGTCAGAGAAGATCAATGTTTTATTAAAGGGGAAAGTATCAGAGTTGTCCTTTTGATGTAAAAAATACTCTGCTGATTCAGACATATTGAGCGGTTCATGCCCCCCCCTCTCTTGTGTTTAATGTTGGTATACTTCAGATCAAAGAAATTTTTTTTATTGGTTCAAAAAATATTGTGCTATAAACATTTTACCTTGGAAGCCAACACTGAGGGACTCAATGACTTGCTAACAGTGAGAATAGTTATGGATTAGGGGTTTGCGTACATGTTCGTGTCTTACTTGCCTATGTGGGTGTCCATGCAATGCATTACAAAGAGTGTCAGTGCTCCCACTGACTGAGGAAATGAGCTTGGACCACCAGAGGTGATCGTGCTTGTGCAATTGGAGACTACAATTGGCGTGTTCTAGCCAATGACTGGGTCTGCTCTATGACCCACAAAGTTTCACCCCCCTTCAATCTTGGGTTAATAAGCTCACGGAGTGCTAGTGCCATTTTTTTTTCTAAAGTGCTGCAATGTCTGGACAAACTGAGACACTTCGGTTTCACTCCGACCTCTCCACCCTCCTTTCTCCTTCTTCTGTTGGTTTAAACAAATGCAGTCAACCCCAATTAGGGGAGAGTGAGAGCAGTGCAGTAGAGGCGTTGGTAATAGTAACTTTGTTCAGCTGGTTCCTGCTGTGACCAGCCCCCATTTAAATGAGCCGCTTGATAACCCTAAGAAATACGATCCTAGCCAGAAAGAGAGAGAGGGAGCAAGGCGGTCTCTCCACTTTACTTGCTCCCAGTAGAGCCTCTTTAACAGGCCTCTTACCTCTCTGTGTAGAGGGACACCAAAATGACGCAGAAGAGCCAGCTGGGAAAGAGGGATTTTGTGTTCAATTTCTACAATGACATATTCAGTCTTTATGATGAGTAGTTTAAAGTTTCCCACAAAGTTTTTCACATTATGAAAACTTTGAGTAAAAATATATATTTTTTCTGTGTTTACTCAAATAATTATAATAGTACAGTAGTGAAAAAAATTATATAAGTTTCTTAATTTAATGCAAAAAAAGCAACAAAATGCAGAAAGAAATATGTTAGTGATCATCACAATTTTAACTCTGCTCACTAGGCCCTAAAAAGTTTGGAACACACTCATTAACTTTAATAGTACCTTTTTTGGTTCACATCCTGTGGAATAATAAGCATATTTGACTCTCTGCTCTTTACAGGGAAAAAGAAGAGTTAAATCCAAGCCAAACAGATTAAAAACGGCTATATCTTTCAGGTGCAACAGGTGCAGCTATACAGTAAAGGAGATGCCACAAACAGTGCTGGAGGAACTGATATTTTATCTACGGGTATGTGGTATTGTAAGTAGTTCTCCCTCTCCCTGAACTGTTTCAGGACATTGCTTCTTTAGTGGCCTGAAAGAAGATTGCTTTAAGTCTGGCCTTTTTGAAAACAACGTTTCCTTTTGGAAAACATTTTAGTCACAAAAACCACAACAGTCCTAAAAACTAAAGCTGTGCCACCCATCTCTCCTAAACTGCTCTTAGCTCTAGTTTAAGAAAAGAAATAAAAACTATAGATAACAGGCAATGAAAGGGGAAGATGTGCATTAACTCCTTGTTTATGTATCCGGATATTTTTCTTATATTCTTTGACCTACTAAAAGCTAAATTTGTGCTAATCAGGATTTCATGTTTTATTACACAAAGTCACTGATGATAAATACTGTATGTATTTGAAAAACAACAAAGACATTGTCTTCTTGACATGCAGTTAAGTCCTTTATATTTTCAGGATCATTTAAGTTCTAAAATGCTAAAGTAAAAGGGAAATTAAGGACAACGTAATTTGTCACAAATACTGATCGATGCATTTTTGGTGTTCGGTGTTTTTACAGAACAAAAATAAAAAAACTCCTTCATGTTGATTTTACCTTACAATACTTGATCTGCTCTCTAGCATATATCCATACTGACCCTACAACCTGCTGCCTTGGCTACATCAGGCAGATGGTGCTTTTGTCACTTTGTTAATAAAAATCCAATAAAAATGGTAATCATATTAAAAGCACCATATTGTTGTAGGGACTTTTTGTTCTGATCCTGGGAATGGCAAACACAGTTTATAGCACTCAGCCCCATACAAAAACTGACTTCCTAAGCTTTGAAATCAGCACTTGGTTTTATCATAACAATGACTTACAGTGTTAGAATTTTCTCAGACTCCCTTTGACTTTGCCAGCAAGTCAGAAAAGAGGATCTGTTTGGTCTTTGATAGGCGCTCAATAGTCAAGGAAGAGGATATCTCAGAGAAGCCACAGGTCTTGCTGCCCATGCTCCTTCCTCCATCCTTTCATTGCACAAATCAAGCTGTGACACCAGCTTGTGTTTCCACCGGCACTTTAAGAGACCGGATTTATGGGACCATTGGGTTGATGTCAGCTTCAGAAAAATGACAAACGGTAAAAACAGGCGTAACAGTGCTCTAACAGCAGCAGGACAATGGCCTGCCACTTATGTCTTGCCAGAGATAGATTTTAATGCCGTCAGAGTCTTTATCTAAAAAAAAAAACAAGCACTTAAGGATTAGAGCAATATCATTCTTTCAAAACAGTGTTAAGATAAATTGTTTATTGGATTTTTCCTTTCTGTGATGTGCTTTCGTTCATGACAAAAATCGCAGTCCCTGCATGGCACTGTTACATTAATAGAAAATACTAGCCTAGAGAGGTGGGACTAAAACTCCATTTTTTTTTTTACACCACACTACTAAAGTCTTTTTGGGCATTGGGGCCACGCTTTATTTTTTACATCCTTTACGCACTTGCATCTACAATATGATAAATGTGTGTGCTTGTGTGTAATTTGATGTGTGCAGTACCCCTAACAAGGTCCTGCATTTTCCCCAGTGAGATCAAAGATCCCCTTCTTAGTACAGCAGCATCCTGATTTATGCGGGCCTTTTTACATTTGACATTGTTGTCAAATCTGGTTCCATTTAGGTATTTGCAAGCCGTTTTTGTTGCTATTGACTGTCGCTTGGTGCTGTAATCAGATTAGTATGATACGCCACAATGACAGACACAGCTGTTTGAGAGGCTTGAGGCATCTGGCAGGGAGGGGCAGCTGACTGCTTACTGAAATCACAGTAATGTGGACTTGTTTTGGTGGCTGCTGCAAAACACCACTGTTCTGTCTGCTGAGCAAAACGTGTTTTGTTTTTTCATAAGTGGTCTGGTAGGTTGATACATTGACAACAAATCTGTTTTGTCTTGAGGTGCTGATCCATTCAATGATTTATAGACTAACAGAAGGATTTTAACGGGTATTCTGTGAACTACAGGGAGCCAATTTAAGGACTTCAGAACCATACTAATGTGTTCTGCTTTTTTAGCTAGAGTAAGAACTCAGGCAGCAGTGTTTTGGATCAGCTGGAGCTCTCTGATGTTCTTTTTAAACAAACCTATGAAGACATATTGAAGTGATCAATTCTACTGAAGATGAAAGTATGAATCAGTTTTTCTAGATCCAGCTTAGACAATAGCCCTTTAACCCCGGAATTATACTTAAGGTGACAAAAAGCTGAGTTAGTAACTGCCTTTATGTGCCTCTGAAGATGTAAGACTGAGTCCATCATGACATGAAAACATTGGCCATAATCAGTGGTTTCCAGCTGTAGTTGCTGAAGCTGTGTGCTAACTCTGGATCTCTTCCCGTTTGGGCTAAAGATTATTACTTTATTTATGTTTTATTTATTTGGAGAAAATTATTGTACATCCACATATTTATCTAATCTATGCAATGTTACTTGGTGATATTGTGATATAAAGCTGTGAGTTGTCTGCATAGTTATGTTAACTAATCTTGTTGTTTTCTATAATCTGAGCTAAGGGGAGCATATTTGATTAGACCATTCCAACAAATGAATATGCTCTGAATTAAACCATTTCATTGCAGTTCTGTCTGCATTTTTGGGCTGAAGTTTTGAGCTGCTCACGCATTAACATTTGAACGAATCTCAAGTCTTGCAGATCGATAACATGTCTTTGCATTTTTAGATTTATCCATCTTCCCATTAACATTAAAGAGCTGCTCATTTCCTCCTAAAGCAATATATCAAGGAAGCGTTATTTTAGGAGGAAAGCGTCTCATTACTTCAGGAGCATTTCACTTTGCAGTTATGTGTCCATCATGTGAAGTCCCAACCCAATAAATTAGTTTGTGGTTAAACTTGTTCAAGGTGTTTGGTCTCTCACTGAAAAACATTCTTGATTGGGTAGCAATGTAGCACCAGTTGTTTTTTGGGGCTCTCTCCGTGACTTGACAAAACATCGTTGGCATGTTTAGTGAAAAAAGTGAAAGGGCAAGCTATGAGGCAACAGGACACAGCAGCTGACCTGCGGCTGTCACTTCACATGATGAATGAATCGGTTTCACATCAATATGATGCTGAGCATCTGTAATTGGATTATTTTCACACCATGGAAGCACACAGGGTCTGACCATCGAATCCCCAGATGGGCCTCTGCTCTCAGACTGTGGACTCTGACCCACAGTCAATATCCTGCTGCTCTGCTGGTTATCCTTAACTAACTAGTGCTAACTAGAAACACAGCAAACTAGTGAAAAAAGGCAAGTGCATAATCAAAATAAGGAGCTCTTGTAGGTAAGAATGTAGAAAAATCAGAAGATTTGTTGAGTCTGAATTTTCCTTCTCCAGAAAATAACTAAAATACAATAGGTGTACACACCTCTATACAAATGAAATGCTTGATAAGTCATTTTATGCTTTTCCCACAGATTTGACATTTATTTTTGTACAAGTTAAGAGAAACAAATCAGTTAAAGCATAAGAACATTAAAAAGCAGGTTTGTGTCATTGTAACATGCATACATTTCTTCAAATCTGATTGTGAGAGCAGTTGTGAGATCTTTTTTCTACTCTCCTCTTCAGATGATGCCCACATATTTCCTGCTAAATTTTGTCAAAGTGTCTTTTATTGACATTTTTATACCTGTTTGGAATTATTCTGGGACTTGCTGCTATTATTTACAATTAAACAGATTTTCACATGTAGCCTTCTAGTAAACTCCTAATGGCTAGGTCACAAATGAGTGGTGTTTGAAATAATTCTTAACTTGATCTTGATTCCATCTCTCCCAATTCCCCCCAAAAAAGGACCCAGTTCTTTTTAAGAAAAGTAAATTAAAACCAGATGCAGCTACCACCATATCTCTCTGTGGATACTCTTTGCTCAGTATTGTTTGACACAACACACTCTGAAATTTTTCATTCAAAGAAAATGCCTGTACCCCACAACCCCATTCTGTAATCTTTACATACTGAACAAAAAAGAGGTTGTTGTTGCATAAAGAACTAAACTCGTGATTGGTTTCTAATAGCTATTTTGGTTTTTCGTTGACCTCTTTGCACGTTTTCTTGATGATTCCTGTAATAATTATTTTTGAAAACAATATCTATTTGGCTATGCATCTGTTGTTCGATATTTTCTTCAATTACTAATGGTACCTTTAGTGTCCCATGGCATAAAAATAAGGATGTAGAGCTTTTTGAAATTTCCTCCTGACTAATATCTTTGTACAGACACCCTTCTGATTCTTTATAACATGTTTACTAACTTTGAGGCTTTAGCTAACTGATGTATGCAATGTATGAAATTTAGGTATACACAGCTAAATGCAGATTAATGGCAATCTGGTTCAGAATAATTGATGCCAAAATTATGGCACTAGATCAAAATCTCAAAAATGTTTTGCATTAGAGAATTAAACTTTTGCACCATCACTGCAGAATATAGATAACCTTTTGTTTTCCAGCTTTCCAGTAACTAATCGATTGACCAGTTTAGTGGATTTTTTTTCTCAATAATGCATTATATTATTCTACAAAATGCAGAATTTTACCATGTTAAGTGAATTATTAAGAGCCACCACATTCTATAGATTCAAAATCTCAAAAGGTTTATTCTGTCATGCTTAAACTGATTTCATCATACAGTTGTGAGGAGGAAGTTTCATTTTGTCACTATTCAACATGAGAGAATTTTCTTGGTAAAAACAAACTGTGAAAAAGATAGAAAGTAACATGTAATATGATGTCTCTTAGATTACCCATAGGTACAGTATGTGTGTGTTGGTGGGGGATAACAACCTGCAACAGATCGTCAACTTGTCTTGAGTGTAACCCACATCTCACCTAATAATTGCTAGAAACCAGCACTACCATCCCCTGAGGATGCAGCACGGACCGAGGGGTATAGATAATAGATAAGTAGATTGTCTATTCAGGAATTGAATGATTTATTTAAAGTCCTTTCAAGAGATAGACTCAGCTATGCTTTTGATAAAAGGACCTACAGTTATTTCTACTTAAATATTAGGTTTTAGGGTTAAGTAAATGTTAGTAGTGCAATGCATCTTATATTGAGTTAAAGTTTTCAATTAATGTATTCATAAAATTTGCCTTGGAAATTAGTAAATATAACCCAATCTTCGGATATTTATCCTACCTAGGTATGCTGGCTTTAACCCAACTTGTTGAACAACCCAAGGCAAGCTTTGTTCATAACTGAGCCAGCTTACAGATTGGATCATTTCTAACATAGATGTTTTTAGTTTGTGGCAACACAGAATTTTTGTGTGTAGAAATTCAACTTGATGTGAGAAAAGTCTTGGTGGAGGACAGATTCATTCAGTCACAAAGTATTTTGTTTTATTCTGGCCAGTAAAGTTTAATAGAGCCACATTTTAACATTGGATTAATATGTAAATTCACATGGGGCTCTCTTCAGTTACTGCGACTACGATGCTTTTACAAGCCAGAGTTTTTGAATACAGAGGTCACTTGCAGATGAAATGTAGTGCAATGTGTAATAATCAGGATTCAACTAAACATCATTGATCATTTTACTTTGCAAGCTTTTAAAAGAAGTTTTTTACAACTTAATCTTTTTTATTTTATATTTTCTGTCAAGAGCAGTTTCAAAGTTGACCCAAAAATTACCATTCAGGAATGATCAAGAGCCATTTTATTTGCTTTTTAAATTTTCTTCAATAAAACAGTCACATTTATCTGTTGGTTTCACTGTTTGGTAACAACACACAGGATCCTCACCACTTTGGTGCTATTGTCCAGACTTTAGCTTGTCTCTAATTAGCACTGATGACCTTCCATGGGCTTATTTACTCTGATTAATAAACAAAATATAAATGTGAGTTGTCCAGTGAAAAAAGTGCATACCCATCTTTTTTTGCATTCTACATTAAATCAGTGGAAAATTCCACAGGATTGTTTTTTATTGGACTGAAGTTCCCAGGAGCTGCACAGCCAATAAAAAGGCAACAAGATAAAAGAGCATGGAGGATTAGGAAGGGATGAAAGCTGTAAAATTTTCCATATTATCTTGTAAGAAGCTATGTCCTCTACTCTCTCTTGTTACATTTACCTTAATTATTCTGAAGGACAGAGCCAAACTACGAGTAATATGAACCTTTTGTAAGTCATTCCCTGTGCACTCACTCATAGATGGCATGATTTATTTATTTTACTTTACTGTTTTGACATGCATTTCTTTTAACAGTGGGTCTTGGTCATAACTTCAGTCCATTGTTGTGCAGACAGCTAGGCTCACTCCTTCTTTTACTCTCTGTTTTTACATGTCAAAGAATCACGTCACAAGTCACGGAGACTCATAAAAAAAGAATTGAAGATATACTGAAATATCTGGACCTTGCAAAGATAAACAAACTGGGGTATTCATTGCTCAGTTTATAGGCTGTCCCTACAATTTCTGTCTGCTCAAGAACTCTTTGGTGGTGCAAAGCTGAGATTTCAAAGCTGCAGATTCAATTGCACAATCAGAAGCAGCAATAAAATCATCTTATGTATAAAAGCAACCTCACATGCACTTCAACTGGCACTCACATACACACAAAATGGATAAATAAACAGCCTTTATTTTGCCCAGTTCATAGATCAGTTTTTACAGTTATGTTCTACGAACCATCTGGGTCTCTCCTTTCACTCCAGTCTGTGGAGCACAGATGCTCCTTTTGTGGTGCGCTCCAGATCTTAATAAGCAGTTAAAATATTTACCAAGGCAAGGGTTTTTTTTTCCATCCTGCATTTTTTGTATCCCGTTTCTCTTTTTTATTATCATTATTATTATTTATACCTTTTCACTGGCAAAAAATGGAGATGTCCACTAAATGTGATTGATTGGGTCTAAAAATGGCCATTATTGCCATTAAGCTCCACATGTCAGCTGCTGCTTTTGTGTCGGCTGTATTTCTAAGCTAACCAGTGATCCATGAGCGCAGACAGGAGGGGGAAGAATGTAATGCTCCTGAAAGAAATGCCCATTTCTCTATGGATCCTTCACTTGATTAAAAATACAGCTGCAGACACTAGCATACAAGAGGCCAAGGGAGTCAAAGAAAAGGGGTATAAGAAAAAAGGAAAAAGTAAGGCTGAGTGCAAAGGGGAAACCTTAATGTTATATGAAAAGAAACCCTCTGAAATAACTTCTTTCAGGCAATGTGTGAAGGAAGGTTTTGGGAAACCTGGGGAATATGCAGTTAAGAGTATGCTAGTGCAATTATGTGGCCAGGAGCTAACTAAGTTTCCAACACACATGGAGCTGAAAACTTGTGGAATGTGAGGAGGGGGTTGGTGTGAATCTGTTTACTGTTGTTGTTTCTAAACAGCAGGTTGAGAGCAGGCTGCATGCAGTTAGCTTCTGCTCACTGCCTAATGAAAAATGTGAGAAAACAGCCATTAAAACGTTTAAAGGTTAGCTGATTTTTTCTTTGTTTTTCCATCCTTTGGGGTGTTACACATATCTTATCCAATGCATGTATACCAAAAAGTACTAACTCTATAAAAAAAAAGATATCTTCAGTTTGGAATATAACATGGATTTTAAGAACAATCCAGTCATTGTGTGACTGTGTGATTCATGTGCTAATCATATGGATGGAGGGTTTTGGACATTCTGATTGGGCACGGCTGGCATTATAATTGTGTGTTTAGATGATATGAGGAAGACATTACCTCATGGGAGATATAAACAGCATAGCCTCATAGCTGTGTGATCTGGTGACTCATCAGAATCACACAGTGGTGTTTACTTATAACTTTCTTGGCTTTTGCTTTTACAGAAGGACTGATACTGTCTTCTCATGCTACATAAAGCAGCTGGAAATGTACCTTGGACAATTTACAAGTAAAGTGCAGTATAAGTATGAACACTTCCTGGAATTTCTCAGATTTTAGTTACAACTTATATTACTGTAATTTAATGGAACAGATGAACATTAAATAGGGAATATCCTCAAGTAGGAGTGAAGTTTTTATGCATTTGTCTTTAGCCCCTGGAAAAAAAACATTTTAATTTAAGGATGTGGTTGAATGTGTTTGTCCCAATTCCTTTTTTTCAGCTCCAGATCTCCATTTGGAGTCACTTTCCTGTTGTAAATTAAATCTATGCCTGATTCCCAAGGGTTTTAAAGTCTTAGACAGATGATGCCGTCACCACTATAAGTTGTTATTTTAAATTCACATAAAAATAAAGAATGAGTAAAGATTCTGTAATGGACTACAGGCCCAACATGAGTTGAGTGTGATCTGCAAAGATTTTCTGCTTTTTAGTCATGCAAACCCATTGCACTCTACAGGTAGATAGATGGATGGATGGATGGATGGATGGATGGATGGATGGATGGATGGATGGATGGATGGATGGATGGATGGAT